>JAQIWJ010000213.1:0-28225 GCA_034695185.1 Discolaimus major
TTGAAATGTCTACTGTGTTGAAAATGTGCATACATAAAAAATACTCATAAACCGAACCGAACCGAAACGAACCGAAAGGGTCAAACCGAAAACCGAACTGAACCGAAAAACCCTGAACCGATCCGGTGGTGAATCACATCCCCGATTTATCGATTTTTCAGGACGCAGCTGAACAGGCTGAAGTTGAGAATGATGATAAGCTGAATGAAGAGTACTTTGAGGTAAATATTCGCATGATTTCTGCACATTTATCACAAATCACTGATCGATAACGATGATCAAAGCTATTGGCAGAATATCACTTGAGGATGACATGTGATTTTTGCATGATAAAGACTGCCATTTCAGTTGAATTGCGATCAAATGAAGCTTAGCCATTTGGGAGGCAAAATTCATAAATTGCTAACAATAAGCTTGATCCAAGCTGATACGATTGGATTTGGATGCTAATCCACAGAATTGATCGGTGTGCGAAATTTTGGATATTGAATGCCAATTTTGGCATCAATTTGATATAGCAGTTTTGAGAAATTTTCATTTTTGCCAATTTATGTAATTGGGGCCTGGATCATTTGCTTTGCTTTCAAATAATCCTGCATCCTACCTACATTTGGTGTCTTCTCTCTCAGGTGATTAAATGTCAGGCATCATATCGAGAGCATGTAAAAATCAAAGGCATAGCAATGCCTTTTAGCTTTCTAATGCCATGATCAGTCGATGATCTCACCCAAAGGCATTGTGCCAATGCATGAATCAGAATTATTCCAACAGTTTCTGCTTCCAGAAGCCAAGCATGGCTGGCATTCTCTGCCTTCTTTCTTATATCTTGTATTTTCTCCTTTGCAGTTCCAAGAACATATCCTGACCGGTCAAATCCCATGTTCAAGAGATGAAGCAGCCGCATTAGCCAGTATCCAACTATGCGTCGAAGAACAATGGCCGAATAATAAACGTCGATATACAATTCATAGACAAATATTGCGTGGACAATTTGGGAAGCTTCGTGAATTGACACAGAAAATCATGGTCACACCGTGGGAAGTTGATCAATCGGTTTATACTACAGTATCCAAACATATAGTCACTACACCACCGCCTAATTTGGTGGTTCCGTACGGGACATCACATGCTAATTATGGCAATGCACCTGGACCCAGTTCCACTGCTCCAGGGTGTACTGCAATGGTGGCTGATGCGGCTGCCAGAGGTGGAAGTTTGATCAGAAGGCACAGACGATTATTCAGCAGTTGCATATTGGGAAGGAGTTCGCATAAAAATGCCATCAGTGATGAATTATTGACGCAATGTTTACCACCGGAATATCACAGTAGTAAACGGGTGGCGAAATTGATAAAGGTAGGTGCAAAATTTGACAGAAGGCTTTGTTTTGGAGGTGATGATTTGAATGGCCTATGAAAGATGGCATACTGAATGTAAATCAATAGTATGTTGGGCCATAGCGAATTTGAATAATGAGTATCAGATTATTTTGCCAGAGATCGAAGAGCCATCAAACCCTCTAGAATTACTCATTCTTTAACATGAAATTTGCAATTCTTGCAAAAACAATTGCATGCCTGCATTGTCAGTACCAAAACTAACTTTCAAATAGGTTTAGCCAAGATGGTCATCAAATGCTAGCTTGGCAAGAAAATGCGCATTTTCAACCCATGAAAATTCTTGTAGAATTCATTGCAGAATTCTGCCTTCCATATCATTGCTAACCTTTACTGCAAATTGCTGGGGCCTGTGCAATCAGCAGCGATTGATGGATTTTCTTGATTAGCATAAGGATATTTGTGAACAGCAATGATTCATGGACATAGTAATGGAATAAATCAGTTCATCCTGAGAATGCTCCGAATTTGAAGACATTTCGGATCATCACGAAATACCCAATATATCTCTTGACAGTATCCATTGCAAACTTTACATTGGCCTCTTGATCAGAGCAAAATGCGATCTGATCAGTCTTCTGTGCATGAATTGTCCAAAGCCGTTGGCTTTGGCCACTGATATTCAATGCTGGGATGAATGCTGAGGCTTAGGCTAAACAAATCAAGGCCATGGTCACTGTCATTTTGGCGGTGACCCCTGTGGTCAAGATTTCGGCCTCTTCTAAATCTGCTAAAACAAAGATATGCGGTCAATTCCATGACTCAAATTTCAATCAGTCCTAATCTGATCACTGCATTGATCACATCCCGATTTCAGGATCACAAAAGGAAGTTATTCCATTTGAATCTGTACGACAGTGAACGAGGAATGAAGAGACTGTATGTCCAAACATGCAAAAGGCTACCAGCTTATGGTTGCAAGATTATACTGGTCAAAGAATTGGTTCATGGGAAAACTCTGAAAAAGGTGATATAGAACCCGTACAAATCACTTCTATCTTCATTCACGCAATTTTCATGCCTTTTTGAACCAGCCATGCCTGCATAATAACTCGTTTGCAAAAATCTCAATTTTCCATTGATTTTAGACTCAACGATTACTGTGCATGAGTTCAGCCAGTATCACCTTTCTCGATGCCAGTACAAAATTACCAATCCGCAGTCAACGTACAATCGATTTGCAACAGTGGAGAGTGGGTGGCGGAGTATCAAAGCATATGGTCGTATTGGAATTCAAGAATGCCAAATGGCAATTCGTTGGTGAGTAATGGGATGAGATTTTGAGAGGGTTGCTTTTTTCATGTATTAGCTTGGAGGGTCGGAATGGAACCGATCGTTTGACGTACTCTTCGAAAACATGAGACCCAACCAGTTGCGATATCCATGCTCAGCCAAGCCAAATTTGGACACCATTCAATCTCACTCCCAGTATCCATGCCCTTCAAAAGCACAAAATCGATTGATTTCAGCCCCATCCGATGCCCAATTAAAAGTGATCAGCATGACATTATGGGAAATCATGCAAGTTGGTACACCGAAAATCGTTCAGAAAACATTGAGTGCCATGCCAAGGACACCGACTGGTGACGATTTACTGGCTAGTCAAGGTAAAATTGATAGTCAGGTTTTGCTGCTGAAATTTGCATTGTGGCACAGCTGAGTGTTTGTGAATGATGCATTGTTGTTTGAAATTTGGATTGAGCGAAGTTGCATTTGCTAGAGTTTGCTTTCCTTCCGATACACAGACATACATAAAATTCTGACCAATCACAACAAATGGCTGCAGGCCATGCCATGATCGGCTATCTTCTCAGACATGACATTTTCTCAGTCCCACTGAAAAATCATGCAAAAATTGATGCCTTGAGTTTGATGGTCATTTTATGACTTGAGAGCAGCTGTGAATGCGAATGATCTTCAAAAATTATTTTGGTGAGAGTGAATGGACACTGTCCATCCACCAATTGGCTTACTGTAACTGCTATTCCCAGCAGCTATCTGACCAAGATACTTCAACACTGCCCGCACGCATCCAGTAGTTTACATGCATTTTTTCCAAAACGATTCAATCAGCATATCGAATTCTATGTGTACTGTTGTTTTTCGAGTTCTCAAAAGAATCAGACTAGGTTCTCGCATTGGCAAAGGGCTAAAAGTCGATTCGATTATTGAAGGCCAGTCTCAATTGAGGCGAATAGTTTTTCCGGTCAGCAGGATGTCTAAGTCTGAACTGGTGTTCGCCGGAGCCAGGAACCAATTTCCACTTCAACACGCTGATCAATTTTTGGCCAGTTGAGCTTTTGGACTGTTTTTGGATTCAGAATGCTTTTATCTTGGTCTATGGAATGGGTTGGACTGTTTTCTTTCGATTCAGCACAGAATTTTTCGAACACCGAAATTCACACTCAAAAATCATCTGATCATCTTTGCATCTTCTTATTGACACTGACGACGCATTGTCAGCCTTTCGCTTTGACGACGTCATTGACACGCTCTTTTCTTCTTTATCATTCCAACGGGAACTTTGCACTGACACCTCCTCAAAACCTCATCCAGCCATCCCAAAGGCAGCTGTCGTGCAGTCAAAATTTTTGAAAAGCCAGAAAATGTGGAACGAGAAAAGTTGGCATTCGAAAAGTCTGGATTACATGGATAATAATAATGATCACGATTTGAAAACTGATCAAAGAAGGCTTGGGAATAGTCATTTAACTTATTCCAGTAGTCCACGAACATTGATCAAATTGGATAATAATTCCTTCAATTATTCTCCACCTTTGAAATCGCATCAACAAAGGCCGATGGTCTTTTTACAAACGATAGCTTCGAAGCAAGGGAATAAAATGAGACCACTGGTCAAACAGGAGGCTGAACAATTCTCTAGTCCCAGTTTGCCTCAGTTCATAAACAGGCACCTTTTAGGTGTGTATTTGTGTATAATTTGATCACTCATCAGTGATCGATATTGGGATTTATGAACGAAGATAGGATGTGACTGATGGCACCTTCACTGCACTCCAAAATAAATACACATTTCAACATCCCTCATCATCAAACCCCAACTTTTCACTAAAATCGTGATTTTTTCAGGTATAAAAGCCCCAGTCCGAACTGGTCTGGAATCACTGATGGGTGCTGGACAATCATCAATGGGCGGTACACCAGGGTCAGTGCCATTGATCAGTCCGGAAGAACCAATTACACTGTACAAATTGGAATTAGAACGATTACAGTATATTTTCCATTTCCCCGAAGAAGTGGCTTTCCAATTGACAGCTACAGAATACGATATGTTCTATAAAATTCCGCCATTGGATTATGTCAGATATGTGGCATGCGATTTGGCCGGTACACAATTGCAGGATAATCCATCGCCTGTAAGGATTTTAGTGAAGAGATTTGCTGAGGTAAATATGGATTAGGCATTGCAACGAATCAATGGCGAGATCAGATGGCTAAATCTGGTTCACTTTAAAATAATCACTGAGTAGCATCAAAAGTGTACTTGCATTCCTGGATCAGTGCTGATCATTTACAATCACCTGATTTGGCATTCTGAGCAGTAGTGATCACCATTGCAGTCCAAGATTTATTTATTTCTAATCAAGCATTTTTTGGGAGACTACCGGGATCGTAATATTGACATAGCAAAAACTAATGCTGAATTTCAATACTAATCGCATCTTGTGAATTTGCATAGAAGATAATTGGCCTTGCATTTTGCGATGATCCAAATTTGGTTCATTTCCATGGGCGTAGCAAAAAGATTCGATATAATCACGTCTTGGTGTGCACCATGCAATACACTAATCAACTAAAAATTGATCACAGATCAAGCATTGCGTTGCATTCGATATCGTAGCCAATAAGGTTGGCATTCTGCCAAAATAGTGATCATAATTGATTTGAGATTTTTTGTATGGCATTTCAACAGCGTTTTCGAAAGGGACGAAGTCCAATCTAATCGTCTTGCCAAAGATGCATACTCACTGATTTCTATGCTTTTCGAAATTTCCAACCACGCAACAATGACCAGAATTTGCATTTCCCCATGACCCAAATCTGCTTGATTTCTGGGTCCGTTCAATTTTGTCAATGCCTACCTCACTCTTGATCAACACTGATCAAATCTCAAAAAAGTCGATAACACCCTCAGAAATCACCACATTTTTCAGGTCAGTTCATGGATCACTCATTTGATCATCAGTCAACCGACTCATGAAGATCGGAAAAATATCCTCGCATGCATATTGAGAGTAGTGGAAACTTGTTGGAATATTTGCAATTTCAACGCGGCTGTCGAAATCATGACCGGATTGAAGTGAGTTTTTCCCTGATGCGGTTACAGTATGATAATATGGAAATGGGAAAGTGATGAGGGTGCAAAATGGTTTCAATTGCTGATGTGAATTTATCATGTCAATTGTTACGGATGGAACTATGAGGGCACCTTTGGCCAAATTTCGAATTGAGCTTTGTGTGGACAAAAAACTGTCGAAATCGTAATTCCATGCTGATTTTTGATGTTGGAGTGGGGTTTCATGCATTTTGCGATAATCTGACATGGCAATTCCAAATTTGCAGACCAATTTCGTCTTTGATTTTAGGAAAACTTGGAATAGCTTAACGTCAATTCCAAACTCACATTTGAGTTTGGACATTGCCTAGAGGAAATTTGCCAAAGGCAAATTTGCCATGCGAAATTTGCATTCTGAGTTTGGAATGTGCATGGACGAAATTTGAAAAACTCAAATTTGCGTTTCCAAAATTGATATTCAGTGTGGATGTTATAATCACAAAAGGGTCAGAAAACGTAATTACAATACCAAATTTTGGAATGATGTGTGAAGTATGCTTTACAAAAAGGATACTGTTACAATTTAGCCCCTTCCCCCTCCTCCCAGAGAATTCCTAAGCTTGGAAAACTAAGCCTAAAGCCTTAATTTAAGCCTGAGCCTTTAAGCTAAGCCTAAGCATGATTGTACCCAGCGCCCCAAAGGGTATGAAAAGTCATGGCTTAGGCGTAGGCTTTGATCAGCCAGCCGATATGCCGGCGGATGTAAACAATAAACAACCCCATAGTGCACGGATTTCATGGTGATCCTCAATACTTTAATTATAAAGTTAGACCAATTATTCAATTTTGGTTCACATGCATTCCTCAGTAATCAGGAAGTCAATCTCTAAAGACCAAAAGATGTCTGGGTTTGGAATGTACTTTTAGAAAACAACTCACACTGAAATTTGCAATACCAAACTAGCTTTTCATTTCCGTTTTTCGATTGTGAATAAATAGCGAACTCGAAATCTCAATTCCAATCGTACAATCTTTGTGCCTTTTGCAAAACTGAAAATTGCGCAATTGCAATTCGAAATAAGTTTTTGCGTTTGCTTTTTGCATTTCGAAAACATGCCAAACGCGAAATCCCAACTCGAAACTGACCCTTTGGTCACGTGTTGCGCTTTTCAAAACTGATTGATTTTCGTGTTTTCCAAAACCAAACTGCATTTTTAGGTTGGGTTTTGGACTTTATGAAATATTTTACCATAAAAAGCTCAATTCGAAATTTGGCCAAAGGTGCCCTCATATGGAACTATGTTATGATGAAATCATAAGCAAATCAATTTTAAAAAACAATACTGCAGTGCTTATCAAAAACATGCTGATCTTTCAGATCCGAAAAACTGAAGCCATTTTGGCTAACATTACACGACGACGATAAGCACCAATTCAATTTCTTCTCCGACGCTTTATTGATAAATAATGGTCACGCGTCGATGACCAACGGTGGATCTGGATATCACATGTTCAACGCAGTCCAAAGAGCTTTATCATTGCCCCAATCGAAAATCATACCATTCTTTGGTACATTCCTCAAAGATCTGTACGCGATTTTCCAAGCAACGCCAGCCTTATTGATCGCTGGACATCAAGGCGAGAGGCAGCTTTTAGAGGTAATTTTTTGCGGTTACAGTACGCCTTGGCAAAGGCTGTGCTTGCATGGTCACTTTTCAAATTCCCGCCATTGGTACCTGTTGTCTGCTATCACCCCGATTGCGCAATGTGCTATCAGCAACAGCCATTCGAAATTTTCAGTTCATGAACGATAATCACGGTGAAGATCATTTCACGAGTCGAATCAGCGTTGGTGGATTGCTGAATATGGAAAAAACCGATTGCGTTCAAACGGTATTGGAGAATTTGGAATCATTTCATCGTCATTACAGAGAAGAACGAAAATTAGCCGCTTTGAAATCCAAGTATGCATTTTACATTACATTGCACGTCGCTCAGAAAAAGTCAATTTTTCTGCTCCTTGCTTCTAAAATCTCTAAACGAACCAATGCGTGAATGCCAAACAGGACATTCCTCGGTCAAAATTCATCCTAGCCCCTTTTTCTTATTGTGGTAATAATGAAGGCGGAAAATGGTCGTCAACGCTTCCAGAAATAAGGAGCCTTGCCCAATCACAGCATGCTAGAGGAGATTCTTTGAAGCGTAGTCATGGGCTAATGAAATTGTTATCCAGTCCATTAGTGAAAGCCGAAAAAGGCTTTCCTAGACCAAATGGGAAAAGCCAAGTTTTCTATTCAAACTCTGGGCATAAGGCTTTTAGACGCTTTTGTTCAGATGGCTAAAACTGGGTCGACTTTTGCCCTTCTGTTTTTCTAAGCTTACAACCCTTCCATGTAGGCGTCGACGTTTGTCCGCCATGCCTTCTCGCAATGCTTTCTGGTCAGTCGGCAGATATCCGCTCGGGATCTCTCGTACTAGGCCACTAGGCTAGAGAAGAGTTAGTAGCAAACGTTCCCTAGCGACTTTCTCTTCCCACCATATATGGGTTGATATCTTTACTACGGCTAGTGTCTGGCAATAGTAAGGCCACACAAATCGTATACGCTACGCACAGGGCATTTTTTATTCTCAAAATGAGATGAGGGTTGAGGTAAACTGAGTCTATATCTTCTTCTAGCTTCTAAGCAGAGGGGGAGGGAGAGTAAGGGAAGAGGAAAAGATATAGTTTGAGGCTGAGAAGAAAAAAAGGGGAAAGGGAAGATGACGAGACGGCTTCCGTTTCAGCCATCGCCTCCTTTGGCTGACCACCCACCGGCTGCCATGCTTTCAATATTTCCCCTACCATAGATCGTCTGATGGTGTTTTTTCATGCCATGATGAAAAGAAAGGCCATCGTTCTTTAGCTGCTGTGATCTTTTCATGCCTCTAATATCATCGAGGCCTTTTGTGATCCGAATTAAAAAAGAGTCTTTAAATGACGAGGAGATTATGAGCTGAGCATTCCTCGATTGATGATAGCTTGATGAGCTGATAATCTTTGATTAGCACACAATCCAGTTTCGATCACATTTTTTGAAGAGTCGCATGCAGAGAGAATGAGTTCGTCAACTCGGAGACGTCGTTTCTCATTTTACCATAGGACTAGTGGAACAACGGGAACTGGTTCTGGAAGCGATCAGAGCAGTGGACACGGTGATTCGGTATTCGCCAAACATTATCACCAATTAGTCCAAGCACCAATGGGCGGTGGACACGGCGTCTCTTTGATCCCATTGCATTGCGTGGATGTGGATCTCATGCAACGTTTACATCACGGATGTACAGTAATCCATTACGATCCGGAAAGCGGACGTTCAGTATTGTGCCATATTCGGTTGGACGCCAGTTGCGGTGTCCTTTTGTGGCAAAAACACCATTCATCCGGTATTGGTGCTGCCAATTGGAACGCGTCTCAAATGGCCGGTGGCCTTGGAAAATCGGCTGATCCCAAATCCACGTCGGCTAACCCTGGTACAGTAGCCTTATCATCGGGTACGACCGGTGCCTCTGGCGCTGATGGTCAATTGATCTCGGCCCGATGGATAGCTAGATTCGTGGCAGGCGATATCGCCTGGAGCGGATTAGAGGAAGGATATTTGGAATTGAGTTATGTGAAAAATCTCGAACTTTGCGATACGTTCGATTTCGATATCGAAACCATTTATCGACGTCATAGCGTGGAGGAAATGTCCGTACCAATGTACTGTTGGAGTATTGTGTACGGTGCTTCATTATCCGAGAATGAATGCTTGTATTTTCTGGCGCCCCAATTCATAGCCGATACATGGAGGCAAGGATTGGAACAAGTGGTGAGGGAATTGAAAAAACAGAATTCCTGTTGCGATCGACGGTTACTGTGGTTGAAGAAACTGTATTTGGATTTGTATTTCGATAATGACATGTGCGTTGGTCCAACACCGGCCGCAGCGATCCAAGCGTTCGGAGGCAGGGCGTTTTGGAGAGAACAAGCGGCCATGTTGAATGCGTTGAGTGCCACTAATGAGAGTGGACGTGCGAATACGTTGGCCGGTGCATTCTCCACTGGAGGTGATTCGTTGACCAGTGGAACTGTATTGAGGAAAGCTACTACTTTATCATTGGCCAGCAATGTATTGAAAAAGAAGAAGAATCTTACTCAGGTGAGGTTGTGCAAAAGGTGTACTGTAATTGACTGTATGCAAATTGTGCATGCCTGTAAGCATGCAGTGCACATTGGCATTGAAGTACTTTTTGATCATGGATGATTGGAAAAATTGAAAGAACTGAACTACTGTGCAGGACACTGAATATAGTGCAAATTTGAAAGTATTTTTAAGCCCGATTTTTACAGCACGTGACGCTGTTTGGCCATGCCATGATTTTGCATTTAGTAAATTTTAGTCGATGCAAAGGTGCACTTGCAATCTCAATTCAATACACTGATGTCATAAAAAATCCATAGTTTTCATAGCTTATATTCAAATTAGCATGGTCTCCCATGCGATTGCATTCAAATCTGTGTTTATCCACGAATATCCGCATGACTAATCCAGTTAATCCTGCATGCATAAATCGAACTTTATCATGCAATAATTTCTTTCCTCTCCCTCAATCATCCGAATCTTATCCGAATGCTTAGAAAAAGTACATGCACTCGGGCAATGTCAACTATATTTTAAATGACCCCAGGAGGATCCATTGCCAATCGTAGCCATTTGTGGTGTGGTAATTCGAGTTGGCCAAACCAAACCGGGCCTCCTCCTAGTCATTCCTTATTTCCTCATGCTTCAACGAGGAACACTGTAGCTTCTTTCAATTCCCAATGGGACGTTGACGAGTAAAAAATGGGCCACTTGCTAGAGTGAAAATCGATCAACTTAGAAGGGCAAGCTCATTTGAGGCAAACTTTTCTATACAGCTGATCTTTTATGAGTGCAGAAGGAGAATGGCAGATTTTAGAGAAGCTTTGACCATGGTGATCATTAGCAGGAAATGATAATGAATAGCAAGCACGTTTTGCATTCAGTGAACAGAAAAGCTTGATTATAATTGGTATTTTGATTTTTACTCGTCGAGTGATTATTTTGTCCCAGTCGGGGATGACATTATTGATAAATGAAATGCCAAAGCAAAAATACTCTACGAAAATCATCATAAACCAAGTAATGCGAGTTCATGCCTTATTTGACATCGCAGCACCCATTTCAGGCATGCTATGAACATTTTGAATTTCATGATTTCATTTCATGATAGAGAATGCCGAATTTACGACCATCAAAATGTGAAACCAGGCCCTTATGATTCCAAAATGAATCTTCCTTAGATTCCTGAACCTTGCATACCTTATGTGCATGCCAGCAATTTTGACTTGTCAATACATACTGTGAATGTTACGTGTTGGAAATTTTCATGGCTTCAATTTGCATGGAAATGAATGCATGCAAGAATTGCAGTGATCGTTTCTAAAACCTCGAAAGCAATCATTTGCAATGCAAATCAATTTTCCATTCATGCAATGATCCATGCCTTGTGTAAATCCCTTAATTTCCAATCATAAACAAAGCATCCTCTTTTTTCAGGTCACTCATCGAGAAACCAGCTTAGAAGGCACAACGACCAACGGTGGCCACTCGTCCACATGCCAACAACCTACCTCACCCAATCTAGTATTCACTGGACCACCCAGTAGCGGTTCGTCCAATAGTCGATTCGAGCATCGTGGATCAGTGAAATCTCATCGATCCAATACTGCATCTACGATCACAGCCTCCTCATGCAGCCCTAGTCCGATCCCATCCACTCATAGCCTTCTGAAACCGGTCGATAGCGATGATCTTTCGCTGCGGTCACGAACATCTACCCTGTCTCAAAACGAATCTTCATCAAATACTAGCGATATTCAAGAAAGGCATATGACATTCTCGGAATTCGTAGAATTGTACAAATCGTTCAGTATACGAATGAGAAAGGATTTACGGGATTTATTCAATAATTTATGCACTCAACAGCAAAGGGAAAAACTTCAGCACAAAGATTCGAAATCCACAATCGTCTATAGTCTAGCAACGACCATTAGTCATGGGAGTGTGGATAATGAGCCTGTGAATATGGCCGAAGATGTGCAGACGGTCTATGAATCTGGTATGTCCATATTTGGTGATCGGAATGCGCAATTTAGCTTCGAAAGCTTGTGTGTCTATTGCGAATGCTAGGATTGAGGAATCGATGCTTGCACGCATTGCAAGCCACAGAAATGTTGAACACAGGTTGAGGAAACAGATGAAGTTTTAAAATGCTTTCAAATTGCTGCAGTAAAAGTGTTCTTTGATCATACGAGAAATGAATTTGCTAATGCAAATACCCAATTTTCAGATTGCCTCACACGAAACACCCCAAACGCAACCAAGTTGCCGGAAAAGCATCAGAAAATCTACAACGCGTTGGCCACTGCGAGTTTGAGTCAAAATTCGGCCGGTGTGGATACGTCCAGAAGCGCCTGGTTGACTGTCTCAGCATTGAAACAATTTATCCTCACTCATCAAATGGAAGTGGTCAGTGATGATGACGTATCTAGAATTATTGTCACCCATGAACCTGATCCTGTGATGAGAGCCAAGAATCGATTATCGTTCGAAGGATTCGCCAGGTTCTTATTGGATCGAACGAATTATGCATTCTTGAATGAGGAGATGAAAATGACTGAGCAGGTACTCGGAAAAATTGCCGGATCAGGACCAGTGCAATTTGTGCAGCTTAAAAATGCTTGCTGAAGCTTCGGAATTAGCTAAACCTATGCAAACATGGTGTGCTAGAATGCCAAAATTTGCTTTGGTCAGGGCTGAAGGCTTTGCACTGCTAAACTGGTCGTTGCCAGAAGTGACCACTGGCCTCCTGGTGGTCAGTGGTTAGCACAGACCCTGTGAAAACCAGCTTCCAGTTTGGCTCTGACCAGAATTTTGACACAAAGTTAACTTTCGATTTTCATCAAAATACAGGCATATTTGCCATGCACATCGTGAAATCATGTCATAATCGAAATTGACCAGCTATCAGATTTGGCAATACGAGTATTTTTGCTCCCTCCAAACAAAATCCGTTGAACGTATTGCTAAAAAATTCGGGGCTTCTCAAAAAATAGACACAATGCATCATCAAAGCATAGACCTGTCAAAAGTGAATTTGAATCATGGATTTTTTCTGTGACATTCATGAACAGTAGATACCCCAGGGTAATTGTACAAGCATTTCTGTCCATCCCAGAAATAACCAAAAATCAACCCCACCCAAATCAAATTCACTGCTTTTTCAGGATATGCATTATCCGTTATCCTATTATTTCGTGGCATCTTCTCACAATACATATTTGACCGGTCATCAATTGAAAGGCGAATCCAGTGTTGAATTGTACAGGCAAGTCCTGTTGACCGGATGTCGATGTATCGAGTTCGATTGTTGGGACGGTGACGATGGATTGCCAGTGATTTATCATGGTCATACATTCACGTCCAAAATCAGCTTCAGAGTAAAAATTGATCATATTTTATTATATGTGATAGGATAATCAGTGCTTTTTTAGCAAGTGGTTGAAATTGTGAAGAAGAGTGCCTTCATCACAAGCAGCCTGCCGATCATAGTTAGCATCGAAAATCATTGCTCATTACAGCAACAAGCTAAAATGGCTCAAATGTTCAAAGTGAGAATTGGGATTTTCTGGGGTCTGTGTGGATGATGGTGCTTTGTGGTTTTATATATGATGGAAAATTTCAGCATATTAATTTTGTCTATTGGCTGATTCACCTAAAAAGTTGAATTTTGATTAAACACTATTACAAATTATGGTGATCACAAATGATCTATCGATTTGTAGCTTAAAATTTTGAAGTCTAATTATGAAATGCCATATCAGGTCAAGAGGCAACTATTCTCATGTGCATATCTGATACAGTAATCATAAGAAATCTCGTTGATCATCATCGATATGCATGCTGAATTTGACTGTGGAAAATTTAAACCTCATGCCAAATTCGGCTTCCATTGAACATTCATATGATCAAATCCCTAGCCAACCATTTCTTTTCTTTTCAGACAATATTCGGTGATTATCTGGTCAGTCAATTCATGTTCGAGGCCGATTTTTCGGACAGCCCTCGATTACCATCACCAATGCAATTACAACATAAAATTCTGATCAAAAATAAGAAGCTGGTATTCGAACCGATGCCAAGTATTTTGGATAGGAATGCAAAAGTAGGTGATTTTATGACCGAAAAGCAGACACGTGAAATCATTGGTCACAGCATCCATGGCATGATGTAAACAAATTGCATCTGCCCTCATTTCCAGGCTGATTCTGCATTGACAAGGAAATTGAGCAAGAATTCATTCTCCAGTACGGCTGATGAGGATGAAGATGATGATGACGAATTGGATGATGTGCCTGATGATATCGATGAAGGTAAGGGTCATCGATTTATCGATTTTGGGGTGATCAGCATGAGCATATGATTTTTTATGCGATTTGATTAAAAGATCCAGTGGGTCCGCGTCATCACAAATGCGAAAGTGGACACAGCTTTTGCAAGCATTCTGCAACTCTCGCAAATCCACACTCAATCATTCCGCGTCATTTCAGAAATTTGCATGAGTGAAAGCCCACGTACCGCTGGTCATTTCGATCCATCATTGGCCGGCAGTACTGGTGGTTCAGGATCAGAGAAATTGACCAGGAAACAATTGTTGGGATCAGCTGGAAAACAAGATTCGGTATCGAGTGAAGCCAGTTGCGGTGTCCCGAGTAGACCCAGAAGCGGTACAGGAACCAGTGATCAAGCCACTCAAATCGTCCAATCCAGTACAACCTATAGGACGAGTAGTGAATTCAATATTACCAATGAAATGGAAGAAATGAATTTGGGTTCGAGTAATGCATTGGCATTGACCACATCCAAAGCAAGTAATAGGCGTCAACAATATTTGGGTTCACAAGTGGCCGTGGAATTGAGTGATATAATCGTTTATTGTCAAGCGGTCAAATTCAAAGCGTTCCCTGCGAGTATTCTCCAAGCACAACCCAGTTTCGGAGAGAAGGATAAATTATCCGCATTGCAAACCACGCCTCGGACACCGTCCACTGGATCAGGATACGGGAGTGTGCATAGAAAATATACCTCACCAGCCACTTTGGCACCGACTTTCATGCCGAGTAAGGATTGCTGTAGTTCTGACCGGGAATGGCAGACTTATATTTGATCAGCAGAGCCAGGCTTACTGTAGCTTTTCGTCAGCATCATCTGTTTCTGCCTGTGATAACTGACCATTGATCACAATCGATTTTTCAGGTCCACCAATCATCGAGAAAGATCCAGATTCAACACATTCAGCCGGTGCAACTCCATTCAATCGTCGGACAGCCACCAGATCATCATGCTATCAAGTGGCCTCACTCAATGAGACGGCAGCAAAGAAATTATGCAGAAAACATCCATTGAAATTGATCGCATATGCCAAAGATCACATCGTTAGGACGTATCCGGCTGGAATGCGTATCGATTCGTCAAATTTCAATCCATTGGTCTGCTGGTCATTCGGTTTGCAAATGATTGCATTGAATTATCAAACGCCAGGTGATGGGCTTCAAATGAATTACTGAAAACAGATATTGCGCAATTTGCATGGCTGCTGGCGGCACTGCATTATCATTCCGATTGATCATTGATTGCGTGCAATTTTATCCATTAGGCTCGCCATATATTGAAATGCCAGTTCCCTTTCTCGCATATGTACCCAAAAGGGAACATCAGTATTTATCCATGCTTTACATCCATTGAAATTGAGAATTTTTGACTTCACGAAGGCCATAGAGGGCATTGCAATCGGGTTTCAAGCAGTTAGCTAATCATAAGCTGTCCAAATTCACAGATGATATTGATTGATACAGTGCTGCTGATCAGCACTGATCAGATGTGATCCGATCCGAAAGCTCTAGAACCGATTTCAGCAATATGAAAGAAAATTTTATTCTTGAGTAAAGAATTTTGATTCTCAAGCAGAGATCACAGATCGATTCGCAACCAAAAGCTGCCACTTATTAAACACATAATCGCCATCACAAAATGCACACAAATGCATACATTATGCCTAGCACTAAAAATCGATCAATATTTCAGATTTACCAATGATCATCAATACAGCCATGTTCGAACAGAACGGTCAATGCGGATATTATCTCAAACCACGAGTCATGTGGGATTCCACTCATCCATTATTCGGCAAATTCAATCCATGGTCGAGAGAGATCAGTGGGATTAGTGCTGTTTACCTGACAATCACCATTATCTCCGGTCAACACGTATGTCCGAGTCAATATACTGGTAGTCCATTTGTGGAATTGGAAATCTTGGGTATCCTTTGCGATTGTACAAAGGATAAGACGAAGAATATTCCACGAAATGGAGTGAATCCGATGTGGAATCAGACGTTCAACTTCAGGGTAAGACGGATTTTAGCCTTGGTCCAGATCCCGGACCTACAGGATCCCATGTGCTCTTGAACCTGACCATTCCTTTATTTCAGATCAGTTTCCTCGATCTGGCTTTCTTGAGATTAGCCATCATCGAATCGAATAGCAATAAATGCACAGCTCAAAGGGTTATTCCATTGAAACATTTGAGACCTGGATTCAGGCACGTCCGATTGAGGACACCACAAAATACGCCATTAGAATATGCCAGCTTATTCATTTATTCGAGATTGGAAGAAGAGGAATTCATTCATATCGATGAGGATTCAGTGGATGTGAGATCATTGAGCAATGCTCCGAAGCAAGAGGTGAGATTCGGGATTTTGATCAGTGGATAGATCAATGATGAAGTACCAGTGCTTGAAGGTTGGCTGGAATTTGTGCATTAATCATAACTGCTCAGTATGCAAAAAGCAATCCTTTCGACTGCAGCAATGGATGCTGTTGTTCATAGTTTTTGCAAATTTGCATAAACCAAATTGCTTATGTGAGATGCAATGGTCAATTTCTTGCTGATGGCATATTGTCTGCTTCACTAAACGTAAATATTATATGTCAAAGCTCCTATGCAAATATTTACTCATTCAAAATCGATTATCTATCATACGCATTGATCACAGGCCATTGTGATCAGATTGTATAAAATAGCAATCATTGCTGATTTCTAATCACTGCCATTCCATTTCAGAAAGGCGTACCTATATTGAAGGTGCAAATTTACATTGTGAAAATCTACGGATGCTGTGCTGACGACAGTCCGATTACGATTCGTGTACAAAATACAACTACTGTCAAAGAAGTAATTGCAACGGTAAGGCTGAATTTCTGCATTGATATGGCTGTGATCATGGTCAAGGATGCATGTGGAATTTGTGTTGGCAATATTTCTGATTGGATGATCAGTGGTCACTGATCAGATTTTTGCTTTGTGATGCAAATTGATACTGTGATCAGAGACGGATGAATGAATCACATTTGAGAAGCAGGGCACAACCTTAGAAAGCATTCCGAAACTTTGGACATTTCAAAATTCTACATTGATCGTGCAATGGCTCTTCTGAAATTCGTATTCTTGCTGCCATTCTGAATTCAAAGTTGTAATTTATTATTAGCTAGTCCCAGTGTATCGATGGGGATCGAATCGGAATCAGTTTTTTGCTTACATGCTCAAAGCAAAAATATAGCAATGCCGTTTGGCAGTCAATTGAATGCAGCAGCAATGATGATGCATTTTACTCATATGAATGCACTGATCAATGCAATGATCAATAAACCGCTGAATAAATCGATAAAAACAGACCCAACCCTTTTCAGACAGTCAATACAATCAATAGACAAGGCGAAAATGTGGACGAATACGTCCTGATCGAAGAACTGTTCAACATCCCACAACCAATCCCAACATCATCCCAAGACGATGCCAATGAATCGGATACGCCTCAATCCACTGCACCACCCACGACCACAATCACAGCACCAGCCAATCAACGAATCCTGAATCCGGATGATCAATTGATAGGTGCTGTGGCCAATTGGAACGGTGCCAAAGGACGATTCGTACTGAGGAAGAAAGGAAGCGTAAGTGATTTTTATCGATTTGGATAGATCATATGCATTGGGAGTGATTTGTAGGATCCAAGTAGTCGTGCGTGGATGACTACCATTGTCAAGTCCAGAATGGAAAGGGTGAGTTTGGTATTGGATTATTGATTTCTGATGTGAGAAATATTGCCCTGCGTATCACCTATGATCACCGGTGATCATAATGCAAAACCGAAAAATTGCACCACCATTTTAATGGCTAATTATTGCAAAATGAGTAGTTCCTTTTTGAAATTTTATCCTGCTATGCATAAAATGCATTCGGTATCAAAAATTCGTACTTTTTCAGAGAAACTCAGAAAAAACATGGACCGATCCAGGCGAAGGCACATTCCTGGTTTGCATCCACAACGTCTCCGATGATCAACCGTACGCCATATTGAGAGCACCACTGAATAGCACTGCTCAAGATATTGTTGTTCAAGTAACCGATTTCCAAGACATCACAATCAAAATTACATGACTCGCATTTTCAGGTCCTGCTCAAAGCTAGACGCATGGATGAACCCAAGGATTTCGTTCTAGTCGAAGAATTGACATTATTGGAACCACCGTCTCCGAGTTACGTTGGCACACCGCCTGGATTCGGAAGCAGTAGCGGATCATTCTTATCGACCAAATCGAAGACTCAGCAAAATTCTCAGCAATTGACACCGGGTGGTGTGACTTTGTCCACTTCCGGTTCCTCGTCCACTTCGTCGAGTGCAGTCTGTAGAAGAATATTGAAAGATAATGAATTGGTCTACGCTGTGCAGACTAATTGCAAAGGCGTCGGTCGATTTCTCCTGCAACGACGAGATTTGGCTGAGAAGGAACAAGAAGTAAGATTATTGCAGGCAACTGTGCAAAATTGCGCGATCCGTGCAAGCATTGCTGATGGTATCGTTTTTTGCAGGCTAAAGAGAAAGCACTGGCCAAAGCACCGAGGAAACCGTTGCAAAATATAAAATCGTTGAATTTCCCTAAATTCTGGTCCCACAAATCGTTGGATAAACGTGAATTGAATTTATGATTAATGGGTTCAGGTGTTTTAGCATATATTTTGCTCGCTTATCAGATGCTTTATCAATGTATGGATTAATAATGCGGTTGTTCATTTTGATCAGCATTCGATTACATGGTGCTGTTATTGATTATTTTGTGATCACATTCCTTTCGAATTGGATTGTATGGATTGCATAATACGAATCATATGTTTTGAGATTTCATTTCAACATCAGTATTCAAACCTGTGGTGTACGTAAAATGGCATTCTGAAACTTGGAGGCATTCCTGAGATATAAATCCACGCATCCTGGGATTATGCGGTCTCTTCAGCATTGG
Source organism: Discolaimus major (assembly GCA_034695185.1). NCBI lineage: Eukaryota > Metazoa > Nematoda > Enoplea > Dorylaimida > Qudsianematidae > Discolaimus > Discolaimus major. The sequence goes on from JAQIWJ010000213.1 coordinate 19,157, forward strand.
TGATCATTGGCTGATCACTGCTGATTTGTAATTGGACTGCCGTGCTGGCATGATATGGAAGATCACATTATCGATTTGTGGAATTGATCAGGAACAGGCCATTCAGGTAATCATTGGCATCGATTATATCCATGGTCAAGCACCTGAGGGACATTAAAAAATTGCACATAAAGTTCAGCATTATTCGAATTTGTTCACTTATTTCATAGAAAATAAGCTGACAAACGTGCTGGTGGCCATAAAAATCGATCAAGAATCACAAAATAATCGATCAGAATTAAAAAAGTTTTGGTCGGTGTGGAGCTAGCACAGGCTCACATCACCCTGTTAGAATCCTCGATCTCATATTCGAATTGTCCATAGTCCAATCATCGGTCAGTGTCCACCTTTGCAGGCAGAAAATCCAAGTTTCGCCACGGATGGTAACAAAGACGAGTTTATGAGAAAACCATTGGAAAATTCGGGATATATATATTACAAATGGCTTGCTTCATAATAAATATGGCTTTAAAGCTGCTAGCTCCACCTGGTGGTGAAAATTGCAACAATTTCTGCTGGCAATGGATATTTGCATGCATGAATGCAAATCATGGATGATCTTCAGGCATACAGTATCTCTGATCAGTGATCGGTCAGATCAGTGTCAGGGGAGTGATCAGATAGTACTGATCACTTGTACAGCTGATCAGGGGTATCAATTTTATGTAATTCATGCCGTGTGCTGGGTCTTCATGCTGGCATAGTTCTTTCAGACGGTAATGCTTTGTTTTGTGTACAAAATGCTGGCTATCGTTCTCAATAGTCGATTGGTTCATTTTGCACGTATGACACATGATTTTAACAAAAAGCTTTCACAAAATAATCAGCAACCGATCATGCAATGCTGCGTCGCAAATTAATCGATAATCAAGGCTGTGCCCTTGCGACACATTCAAATGTCAAGGCCAAACTGGAGCTTGGGTATGGTTTGAACAGCACATCAAAAGCAGTGACCCATGGTCAATGCCATAAATGAACTTGGAGATTGATGATCATATCAGACAGCAAGACATTGAATAACTGAGGCGTGAATAATCATGAATATTGATCACCAAATTGCTTGTGCAATTAGCAGGTATACTTTAATACCGAAGTGATGACCAGATTTCAGGAAATATGCAGAATTCACGGAATCCATAAAATTCTTTGCATTGGATAAGTACAGCTAGCATATTGAAAGCTTCGAAGAAGATAAAATTGATTGCATTGACTGAGCATATTCTGCACAATGCCGAAACTGAGCATTTCTCAAAATCAGCATCAGCAGCCAAGTCACAAATCAAGTACTACTGCCATGCTGGCGATATGGATAATCGCATTATCGATTTCTGAAAGTGATCAGGAATCAGGCCATTCAGGTGATCATTGGCATCGATTTTATTCAATGTACCTCATGGCCTGGGTTCAATGCTTCCAAAGATGCATGATTCTGTTCATGCATAAATAAGTTGCTGAATGTTCATGGTTTAATGAGAGTTGGAAGGGCCCTGATTTTGGCTGAGCATCAAAATAGAATAGTCAAAATGACCAGTGGTCACTGTGTTGTGGTACAGTGATATGGCAATAAGGCCAATGCAAACCTGCCTTGGAAGGCAGTTGACCATGGTCAGCAAGTGAAAGCTGCCGTTTTTTACAATATTTCAGAGTGAAGACTGCTGATTGCAGTTCAAAGCATTCGAGGCAAGGTAATTATTGACTGGTCACTTGACTGGGTCAAGCATGATCAAAAGAGGCAGCACCTAAGCGCTTTGCTATCATTCATATCGAATGTAAAATTTTGTATTAAAGGGGTTCAGATGGTAAAAAAAAACCGTCGAACGATCATTCCTCCAAATTTGCCACACAATATATGTAAAAAATGCATCGTCCCTCCATTCCCAATACAATCATCAATAGCAATCTCGATGTAAATCGGCAAAATTCGTTCTCATTCTCATCAACGTATCCCAATACACGTGATCACTGATCCCCAACGTTTGGAAGCCTTGATTCGTGAAATAATCATGAATTTCCGTATTCGAATGACCACCGATCCACATCAACATATGATGAGGCTTTTTCAATGATCGCAAATGCGAGGCCATTTGACCAATCGTCCTTGTTGGTCTGCGTTTAATCGAGTTCAACATTCGTCGAGTTAAATTCTCGAAATCCGATTTAGCTTGACTGACGAATGATCCGAATATGATTGGTTGTTGAGTGATGGAATAATGATTTCCTTCCAATATGATCACTTGCGTATCCAATTCCCATGTGGCTGTGGATGTATTTCTGATCACGTTGATCAGTTGAGTGATTCGATTCAAATTGATTGCGTTGATCGATGCTGATCCAGATGTGATCACGATCATAAGGCCTGATTTGCACGTGGTGAATGGTCTGCGAGTGGATGTTGGCTGTGGTGACGGTGGTGATGGTGGAAGAATGTAATCCTCCTGTTCATGCGGACCTGGTACAACGTATTCTGCATCGTCCAGATCATAGTAAGCATGAGGTCCATGCTGTCCAGGAGAGCCTCTGTATCCAGCAGAATGTGGAGGACCAAAGGCTATGACTGAAATGAGGAATTTTCCATTACAGTAATCCAAATGCAAAAATTCCTTACTGGTTCTTGCTTGAGGTGGACCAAAATGGTGACCGCTGCGTGAAATCGGTCTATACGCAAAATGGTCGTGGACATCATTACTGCTTTGATGGTCACTGGTCATTTCCAGTGATGTTGTATTCTGATTCGGTTGCACCACAACCATTGATGTCATTTCGGTCACGAAATGATACTGCAAAAAGTATATAAAAATGTGACTTTGCGAGGTGCTGGTAATAGCGACAAATCTTTTTCAAAAAAATCATGATCCAATCAAATTTGAATTGAAAATTCCCCAGCTTTCATCAGCTGCTCAGATTGCGCAATTTTTACCTTCAAACTCAACCTCAACGCTTCTTGTTTTTTCTCAGTTGAATTCCCATTGCCCAGTTCAGCATCTTTCAATAATTTCTTAATTGTTTGATACGCCCACATTCTCTCCACGAATCCGCCCACAGTTGACGGTCCGAGTAGTGGACGTTCAGTTGTGGTCGGCCAATCGCAACGTGGATATAAACAGCACGGTTCGATTTCGTCGTCTTCAGTAATGATCGGGTGTCCGGGGCAAATCATAGTTTGTGCTTGACCACGTAAATACATCGGACCTTGGGCACTTTTCGCACTGACCAATGAATCGAATGTGACCAATCGAGATGAATTATCCTTCAGTTTACCGATGATCATCAATTCACCGCCATCGTAGTAATTGTACGATTGATCTTGGATCAGACTATTCACATCCACTGTCTCGTTGAGATAATCGATTTTCACTTGGGTCAATAATGGGGATGAGATTTCTTCATAGAAACCTGCAATTTTTATCTGCTGAAATTGCGGTGCACTGCTGGTTACTGCTGATTACCGCAATTGCAGTTTTGCAGTGGCAATTTGTGCAATTGCAACACAAATTGCCGTTCCAAAATCACTCATGCTAGTGCCAAGGAACCTCTACCTGTCAGTTGCAAATCAGCATCCGAATCTTCATAGACTTTCCTGGCTAAGCCGAAATTATTGGCAGAAATTCGTTGGACCAAATTAAAATCAGCATCGTCTCCAAAGGCGATACTATGAATTATGAATTTCGTATTTTTATTCAGTTCTGTAATCCCTTGTACGATTCCATCCGCATCAGAAATGGCACCTTCGTTCGGTTGACCATCGGTCATAAATATGATCATGGATGCCAACGATTGAGATCTTGTCGAATTCAAGATCCTCAAAGCATCCACCAGGGAATCGTAAATATTTGTAGCTATAAATTTGAATTTGTATTTCCCGCTAGAAACTAGCCTGCTAAGCAGACATACACGTAGTAGTTTCTGATCGATTCACGTGTAAAATAGCCTCGTGAATATTCCTGGCATTGGCTAACATGGATTCCGGTTTCCAACGTTCGAAATTCGAAGCGAACATGATAATATTGAAATGATCATTGGGATTCAAATCTCTCAAAATTCTGTTCATGGCTAGCTACAAATCTCTCGTTGCATGCATGCGAGCGGTTACAGTAAGCCTCACTTTAGTTTGCTCATATTTTCGACCTTGCATTGATCCGGATTGATCCAGTACAAAAATCACATGTTTTGCACCGATTTGCAATCCTTTGGGTGCGAAGAAATGAACGAAATATCCATTCACCACTTGGATTTCGCCAGCATTCAAATCACGTTGCACATCGTACAGTACTGCCAATTGGCCAGCCAACGTTCCATTCTCAGAATCGATTCGATCCATTTTTGGTTTATAAGTGATTACTGTAGTGGATACTGAACCTGCCATGACGCTTGTGGTTTGGGCATTGGGTTCTTCTGAAATATCGATTTTCTGTGGAACCGATCTGATTCAAAATTTCAGTGGTTTACGTTCAGAATTGATCAGTTCTCTATTAGTCTTCTCTCCAATTTTGGGTCCAAATTTCGGGACGCTGACATTGACTATATTGCCTTGTTCCAAAATGTGGACTTCGATTTGAACTTGAGATGATTTCTGTAATCGATAATCTGATCAAATGGTCTAATGGTGATCAGGAATTCTGACCAGTAGCTTATCCGATTGCAAATTGATCACATGTTTGTAGGCACCGTGAACTCGTTTCAGGATTTCCTGGTAAGTCAAATTGAATGTGACTTTATCATGGGCGGCCAAATTGGTAGAAATCGTGAATGCATTCGTCTCTCTGGCTCTGAAATTAGAATGATCGGATTGATCAGTAATCATTTGCAAGTGCCAATGCGAGCATTGCCATCAGTAGTGATTCGATTTTTGGGATAATGATCATAGGACTGAGTCCGGCGAAGATGTGATTGCATCCCGGACTCCGCTTGCTGTCATATGCTCAAATTGCAATTCACCGCAACTCACTTTTGTGCAACCAAACCAGCCGATTCTCCTCTAGCTTTTGCTTGATCATAAGCGATTTTCGCTTGCTCTTTTTCTTTCACATCACCAACGATAATCTGATTGCCGATTTGCCTAAAGCCAAGAAGCTTCTGCAAATTGCGGTGTCCATTGCGATGCGCATTGCCTTACATGGAAAAATTCGAAATGAACGCAGCATCTGGCAGCTGTGCGAGGAAACTGATTTCTTTAGCTTCATTGGAAGGATTGATCAATCGACTGGTGATTAATGTAGTGGCGAATCGTGATTGGATATCGCTTTTTATACGCAATGATCGGACGTGAATGTCATCCTGCAATTGATCAATCAAGATCGCAATCAGAGCAGATTTCTCTGCTATCTGATCAGTACGCACCTGATCAGCATTGACAAAAATGGCAATTCCGATCACGAGCAAAACCTGGATCATCTTCATTTTCGACAGAGAATGCTTTGCAGTCTTGGACTGCCTTTTTAAATACCCAACCCCTGTTGTGTGTGTAAAATCTTCATCAATCACCTGAAGAAAAAAGTCAGGTGCTAACGAAGCTGCTGAAAAGGAAGCCACATAAGCTGACACCCGTTTCCGGAGGCTGCCACCCACGCATTAGCTGAAGTTTTCAGTGGGCGGAAAGTTTGTGGTGATTCAGGAAAATTGGAATGAGGATTGCATAAGAATAACAGGAATTTTGGAAAACATTATCACCATCTCCAAAGCCTATGATTTGAAATTAGTCATTCAGTAGAAAGGGCCAGTTTTGACAGGATTAGATGAGTGCTAGCTGTTTAGTTTTGATAAAATGTGATTAGGGTATCAATGGCATGAATCGTGCTACACCCAAGGGGTGTGGAAGACCGTGAGGATACAGTCTCCCAATGGAATCTCTTCACATATGCCCTTGGGCGCAAATTCACCTTCATGCATGAATATCTAGGTTTTATGAACAATCCTCAATTATCGATCATGGTCTGATCCCTGATCACCTGCTCAGTCGATACTGATATGGACATGATCCAAGACATTGAATACATTCATATACCGTACGTTGCTGATATTTTCAAAAATCCAGCTTCTGCGGACCACTGAGAATTCAAAAAGCTTTTATTAGCACAGGTGATTTGAAGACACTCAATATGCATGGCTGCAATCTCGGATATTACAATGCAATTTCCTGAAATATCCAATTATGCTACTGATCCTTTTGATCAAGGCTGATCGCTATCTTCAAGCCCAGTTCTGAAACCAGAAAAGACTTCACTCATGCAATCCAAATATGGACCTTTTTTGAATACACCCCAAGACATACAAAGTCGTCGGAACACCGATCGATTTACCTCTCGAAGGTATGCTTACAAGTATACTGTACATATATTTGGTCATGTACAAGAAATAGGCCTGGTTTTCAGCAACAGTATAGTCAGATTTTTTAACCGCCGCCTTTGCAAAAAGAAGAAGGCGGGATCTTCGCCAGCCACTTCAATGACGTCAGAGGCTGCGGAGCGAATGAAAAAGGGCGCCCTATCTTTTGCAAAGGCGGCGGTTAAAAAATCCGACTATAAATTACACAATCATGATTGCTAGGCATAAGCTCATGTGGTCAGTCCTGCTGATCTGCTATAATCACTGAGGATAGTAATCGATTAGTACGAATTAAATACCATGCATTTTGAGGTCCGGTCAAATCCGATACTGGCCAGCTTTGATCACCAAACGTATTGCAAAGCATGTACTGCAAATTTGCCATCGACAAATCCCATTTTTTGTTATGAAGTGGAGAGCAAGTCAGCTTGCAATTGATAACGGCGTCAGGACCGATTGATTGCAAAGTCATACATCACCCAAATTCATCATGCCCTGAACAAGCCAAAGGCCACTGGGTCAATTCCCAAGCGAGGCGTTCAGATTGCATGGTTAGTTCTCGTCATTGCTGATGCATCGATTGGCTAGTGATCAACCATGATCACATGCACTGATCAGCAGGATTATGCATGCTTGTTAGGTTTTCAAACTTGAAACTGTTCGGCAATTTTCACAAGATGTTATCAGGAGTTTCTGATTGTATGGATGATTTCAATGAAATGGAAAGCACCAATATTGGGCATGGCATAAACCAGGTTCTAGCCTTTGAAGAAATGGCTTTTTTATGTCATAACTATTTGCATGGAAAGCGCAAATTCTGAATCCATGGAAGATTCAGATTGATTTGAAGATCGATATAAACCAGATGCTGCTGCTTTTTCCGTCTTGCACAATGGATTTACTATCAATAAATTTCATCAAACACTCAGCAATATTTGGCACTATGCTATGACCGACATGAAGCCAATGAACTGATTTGTTTTCCATACAATATTCGTGCCAATCACGAATTATTTTCGGATCAGGAAAGCTTTTTTGCAATGGCTATCAGCCATAGCATGCACTTTCAGAAGCAGATCTTATTACGGTCTGCTGATAATCTTATCAGATCATACACTATCTGATCAGTTCATAGTGTACCAGCTGAATCTTGATCGATTGTGATTTATGTAGGTTTTATCTAATTATCGATGCTGAACTGGCACCATGTTTATAAATACTCTTCATGACAGCAATCTCCAAATCAGACCATACCGAGTGCATTTTGAGGTAATTTTGGCATTGAAATCGATCCTGATCTAAATGATCATCAGAAACTGTATCAGACAGTAAACGCAGTGCTCTGCATTTGCGTTGAACTGCATCCGGATGATTGAGAGCCATTCATGGCATTTTTTGAGATTTTCCTGGATAGGAGGATTATAATGATCATTGCATGGTACCTTTCTGGTGGCGAGCCATCCGTATATCGAAAACCACTGTAATGAGCTGTTCTTCATGAGATTTAAGTTGCCAAACTTGTCAACTTCAGCATATGCTCTAAAATCAAGCTTTCTAAAGAACGCTGGCCCATGAATGCTTGTCGAAAGGAAGCATGATCAATGGCTCATGTTTGATGAACCAACACCAAGTATAGTAAAAATCATTTGATCGATTTGCACTGTGATATTTGAACGGGGACTTCTGTAATCAGTGAAGAGTGGACTTCAGTCATCAAAATCACAGATTCCTAAGCAATTCTTAAAATGCTGTTTTACATCATGGACCTGAACATGTAATGCCAGTGCAGACCATTGCTGATGTAACAAAGTGCAATTTTAAGAGTGATGAATTTTGGTGGTGTTGATAGCGACTACTGCCTTTCGCTTCACAGCAAAAATTTGCAAATTTGGAATTCATACATATATCGTTTTATCTGTGGCAATCGATTTTGACATGATCTGTGAGATTGTCACGTGGAAGCGATTGGTGAAATACTGATCAATTGGATCAATTTTGGTTTTGACAAGGCCGATTTCTTTTCGCGTAGAACAAGGGATGCTATTCAATGCTTTTTTCCTGTATTCTCTGGACCAGGACTCATGGTTCTGCATATCATCGAAAGCCTTGTTTATTGCTGCGTTATCGATCATGGATTGATCACTGATCGCCTGATCAGTCGATTCGGATCTTTGTGTTAGTCTTGTTACCAGACTGCACTTTCCAATATTGTGATTTTTGCTTCAAAGAATGTCTGACTATAAAAAACGAGTACCTGATAGACACATTGAAATCACGAACGATCAAATCGATCAATCATAATCACATAGTGATCATCGACCAAATATCACCGATCACACGATGATCACCAACAAATCAAACCAAAGTTTGCAATTGATATCCATTCTTATCCACAATATATACCTTGGGTTGTCCAATGGCCATATTCTGGCTGGTCTTTTTTGGCATGGGAGCTGGCGGATGCATGGATTCCTGGGTTCTTGTAGGATTGACTGACCGTTTGAACAAGTGCAACCGTTTTCCAAGGCATAACAGAATTTCGGCAGTGTACAGTAGGAAATTGAACCAAACAAAAACCTGGAATGATTGGAATTAGATTTATTCAGCAAAAACCCTTTGGCTTACTGCGCAAGCGATCCAAGCTGATCGAAATGGATTCAATTCTGGTAAATCGGATATCCTGTGCATGGATGCGTACCATGCTTCCAC
>JAQIWJ010000214.1:0-28193 GCA_034695185.1 Discolaimus major
TAGTTTTGGTAGTAGTTCTGGAGTTATTGAAGCAATCACAGGGATGTTGATATGGATTTCTGTACAGTCGATCTATGCTCTATCGAATGGTCATACTTTGATCACCTCGAAAATCGATAATTTGGACCAAATTCATAAAGAGCGGGTCGGTCTATCGATAAATGGCTGTGACCAATGGCTTCTCCGTAATCACTTATCCAATAAACAACTCATGAATCATGTAAATTGAGTGATTTTTCACCTCTTGAAAATCCCATACTGTATGAGCAGTTACAGTATGCCATGCAAATCGGCATCGATTTTTCATGATCACGGAGTAATTGAGACGACAAATAAGCATGGTTTCCTATACAACCGATTATGCTCTATCGTCTAGTGCTGATCAAATCGACCAGAAATCGATATATCGGAAATCGATATGTCGGATCAAGTCTGTCAATATTGATCATATATCAAAATAAAGATATTTTTGGAATCAGCACGCTTAGTTATTCTAGAAAATATGCATTTGGAGCACCAATCATGTGAAAATCGATTTTTGAAATTTCAATAGTGACTATCCTTTACCACAGAATGTTTGATCAATGGCTATTGTGTAGAAAATAGATCGAGATTAGGCATGTGGGTATATTTTCCTGTAGAGTCGATCATGCTCTATCGATTGGCGTCGTCGAAACCGATCGATCGCGCTTCTATCGAAAATCGATAATTTTGATCAAATGTTTTAGATACGAGTGATAGATGAAATCTGGTAACGCCAAAAGAAGCAGCATGGTTTTATTATCAGGATAACATGTGAAATTCGTAATTGTATCGTCAAAACCGCTTATAGAAGGTTTGAAAATTTGAAATTTCTCTATACTTTGACCTATGGGCATTTTTGCGAGTATGCCCTGCGATTTGTGTATCTGATTACGGACATATGATATGAGGAGATAACAGGGCATCATCTGATTGGGTTAATATTTCTATGCAACTAATCAAGGGGGCATAATAATGATCAAAGTGTTATTCGAAAATATAGTTCATATGTCAAAGTCCTCGAGAAAATTCCGACCTGCGCTTTACGTGCATATTCAATCAACAGTACTAATGAAGAACTGACGCAGACGGAATGTATTTTTATCAAGCCTAATTTCTGTTTGTGCGTATTTAATTGTCTGGAACATTGGATGGGACTAATTCTATCTTGGGTTTTTATGGGTTTTTCTTCAACTTCTAAACCTCAACCGCCATAACCTGATCCCCCCATTCAAATAATGCTTATGACAAAACTGAATGAGCACAGGTGCTAAAGTATGGTTATTGATTCTCAGGTTAGGCCAAAAGACAGGAGGGCAGAGGGGATCAGCTTATGGCGGTTGAGGTTTATTAATGAAAAGGCAGGTGGCTAATTAGGAGAAACGAATGAGGCCTTCGACCAAAAAACACCTGACGGGTAAATACAGAAATTCTCCAAGTGTTCTTACTGCATTATGCATACTGTAATCGATTTGACACTGAGGACGCATGGTTTGGGTCTAACCACGCCACCAATCATCAGCTTATGGACCCAGGTGAAAAAGTGTAAAGGTTTTTCGCTAATTATAAAAACTCTCATTAATCGTTTTCTTCTGGGAGTCCGTGTTTCTTCAGTCGAGAGCTCCGCGTACGGTTCGATACATGATATATGATTGGTATGATCATTTTATTCTCTCCTCTCCTGATGAGTTACCATGGAGACGATTCTAGTTTCAATCAACGATGCCAATTTGCTGTCCATTCTAATAGCCTCGCCGTATGGGAGGCCATTCGTGCATATTTTCATTTCCTTTTTTCCATACAGTTCTTCTAATAAGACATTTTCTCATCCCAAAAGATCCTCGTTTGTATGATCCACCGTTCATTCCTCACATGAGTTGCTTATGTAAATTACGCGAAACAGCTCAAATGGGTGTCGTCGTATCTAGTGCACAAAGCGGTGAACAAAAGAAACGGCATCAATTGGCCGAACGGATATTGTCCGAGGATAAGAAGAAAATCGCGCTATTATTCAAATTATTACTACTAGGTAGACGTTTGTCAAAAGCTGGCATTCAAATATGGCTGAGCCCCTTTGTGTCGGGGTCTTTTGAGCCCTTCAGAAAATGACCATCTGCACATTTCTCTCTAGGCACTGGTGATTCGGGTAAATCCACAATCGTCAAACAGATGAGGTATATATTCTTCGCCGATTCCTTCTCTCAGGGTGTAGTTAAAATGTTGTTTCGCAGAATTTTACATAAAAATGGCTTTGATAAAGACGAATTGGTCAGGCAACGTTCGATGGTCACATGGAATGTGCTCCATTCGATTGCCACAATCGTAAAAGCCATGGTTGAATTGGGTATAAAATTTGATCAGGCTGAGAGAGAGGTATACGTTCTGGATTTTGGCATACTGTATTGTTTTGATCATAGGCGTCCCAAAAAATCGATAATCGATTGGAAAGCTAACATGATCAGATGAGCACTATAAAAATGCAAATCACTGAAGAATTTCTATAGTACACAATGCGTGCGACTGTGACATTGAAAATTCATAATTTGAAAATTCATAATTTTTCAAAACCAGTGAGATTGCGTCTATCCTGCCTAATCAGGATTCATTGTTTGCTGAGAACCTGACTCTTTGCCACGCTGTAAACTACAGCACATAAAATGCCCATAATTGTGAAAATTGCACAATTTTCCATGCTGTATCCTCATGAATCGTGAAAATCCTATGAAAATGCAAGCATTCTCGGTTTACTGTAACCACATATTCCAAATCAATCAATATTCCAATGAATCTGATTTTAAAAAAATCAGTCCATTTCCGACGTTTAGCCTGACGCAGAACGAGTATTGGCAGCCGAACGTGAATGGATCCAAGACGGCGGATCGATCATGTACGAAGATTGGATTCGAATGAAACGATTATGGGCCGATGCTGGTGTTCAAGAATGTTTCGCTCGATCCAACGAATATCAGCTGAGTGATTCGACCAAATAGTACGCCATCATGATCACGTATCAAATATCGAGACTAAGCCATCCTCGCTTCTAGTTTTTGCGATGATATGGATCGCTTATCCGGCAAGGATTATATCCCAACGGATCAAGATATGTTGAGGATCCGAGTGGCTACCACTGGCATTGTGGAGATTGAATTCAGTTTACGCGGATTAACATTGAAGTACGGGCATTGAGTATGGGATCAATGAATCAAATTTATCGATTTTTCAGCGTAATCGATGTTGGTGGTCAACGTTCGCAAAGGAAGAAATGGATTCATTGCTTCGAAAGTGTCAATGGATTGATTTTCTTAACCGCTGCTAGTGAATATAATCAAGTCCTTTTGGAGGACGATCGCGTGGTAGGCTAATCCCGCATGCACCAGTCATGTCGGAGCGGTTACAGTACGCCCTTAGCGTAACCACTCGGAGCGGTTATAGTATACCTGCTCGAACAGGCATCCCTCGAAAAACTCATTAACCATATCCTCATTACGTCATACAAAAAACCACGGAATTCATTAATATTCGTGTCCTCATTTTTTCCAATAACCCCGCATATTAGTGATCCCACGCTTTTTTTCCAGAATCGTATACACGAATCGTTGAAATTATTCGGTACAGTTGTGAATTCGCAATGGTTCATGAAATCGAGCGTTGTTTTATTCTTGAATAAGAAAGATTTATTCGAAGAGAAAGTGAAAACGTACCCGTTAACGATCGCCTTTCCCGAATACACTGGTAAAAATTGCGCAATTTTTTCCAAAGGCGTTAGTAATGACCAATTTTTTGCACGGTTTCACTGTTGCCCAATTTCTTGCAGAATTGCGCAATTTTTGCACCGTGCATCTTTTTCCAGGTTCCTCCGATTACGAGGAAGCCATGTCGTTCGTACAGGGCAAATTCGAAACGCAAAAACAGGATACGAAAAAGATGATTTACACTCATCGAACATGCGCAACGGATACGCGAAATATCGAATTCGTCATGGACGCGTGTTTCGATATGATGCTGAGCAAGAATATGGCCAGAAGCGGATTATATTGATCCATCATAAAATTCACGAGTATCCTGTGTCTTCCCCTAAAAATGATTAGATATTTTTTCTCACTTACGATTTCGAATTTTTGAATCATGAATAGGGTATATACCCATGATTATATTATAATTTTTCGGATTCAATTATTTTGTACATGAAACAATCTTATCGATAAGAATGATAATGCATGCTAAATGAATTCATCGAAACTATTTTCCATTTTAATTATACAAGAAGGCCTTTTCAAAGGGCATGATGAGATAATATCCGAATCAAAATGAATATTGGAAAACATTCCAAGTGCATTCAATACACAGTACACTTTCTGACCAAGAAATCAGGCGAAATATTATCCTCATTGATTATTGAAATCTTTCACAATGTCAACTGAAATATCCATAAACATCGACAATCAAATGATATGCCCCACATCATGGCAGTCTAGATCCAAATTTATGCATATCACCTGATCCTCAATCCATTTTAAATTCTTCCAGCACTTTTATAATTTCTTCATCCAATTCGATTTTTGGCGCCACCGGTCCGTGTACCGTGGTTGGCGGTGGCGTTTTGCTCATTGATAAATCCCACAGCAATGCGTCCAACGTTACAGGACATCCTGCAAAAGAAGCCTCTTTAGAGGAGACATTTTTAAAATGCCATATTTGCTTACCATGAATCTCGGACAAGCTCGCCCATTGTTGGCAGAGATCGGTCAACATTTCGGCTCCGCGCATATTAAACGGTTTCAATGGCGGCGTTTGCGATTGCTTCTTCGATTCGGACGTGGATGATCGCAATTGTTTCTCGGCGATGAGATCCATGGCTGAAAAATGGAGGGAATCAGCATATCATGAGATCATTCATGATTGCAATCATGAACAAAAATTGCGCAATTCACTTGCCAAGCGACGCTTACCTTTGGAACGCTTCTTTTTGCATAAATAACGAGCTGCCAAAATGATACCGTTCACTTCGGATCCATCGATTGAATTGGCTGCACGTATGGCGTCTTCTTTATTGAAGAAATCGACCACCCTAAAAATTGATGTATTGCAGCATTGCGATTGAATGCAATGCACAAATCTTACCCCATGTCTGCGCCATCGCTTTTAGCCTTGGTCACTTTGGCATCCACAATGGACCCGTACGGTTCGCATATTTCATGCAGGAATTCCTGACATTTAGATTCTGGTCAAGTATGCGAAAACATGAGCATGCAAAGTTTCAATGCGGTCATTTTTGCAACTGTGATCTGGACTGCATGCAATCATACTCTTGCATCAGTCCAGAATTCAAAATACCGGAATTCAACTTACCTGCATGAAATCTGGCATCGGTTTGATGACGCAATAATGACCATCCACTCGACCAGTGACCGACGGTGCCGTCGTGAATTTATTGCTCGACGGATTGCCATCATCCTCGTCATCGATTTCCACTCGCGCGTCGTCCTGATTCCATAAATTCGGGAAATATCGAATCGAACGTTCGATCAACGGTTCGGCGCATCGTTCCAGCATCAATGCGTAATCGGTTTCGGCTGAAATAAAAGTGATTAGAATCGGCAAATCATATTCCGATCAACGCTCACCATGAGGCGTTCCGTTACCGAACCAAATTGTGCGAATATCACTGAACGGAGTTGGTTCCATATCGATCGAGATCACAACCTTCAAAAAGAGAAGTTACAGAACAAAATCGCAAGATCATAAGCAAGATATACAGGCCATACCAGGAATAAGAAAATTCCAACTCAATTTGAATCAGGTAAACTATATTGTGTAAAATTATCCAAATTAATAAATCGCATCTAATCAATCCCCATGAATACGAATCGATTAGCACCTATTATCAGATCAATCGCAATCTAATCAAATCTGGCACCTAGGCCCTTGAAAAATAAAGCTATCTCTAGGAATCGTAACTGATCACGCTTGTAGACCAATTGCCGCCAATAAAGGTAGGCGATCCGGAGGAGCTTGGACGACACGTATGGTATTGGTGAAGCCGGGTCCGGATTTCCATCCTGTAACCACTACCAGGAAATCGCCAGATTTGATGAAACCGCGTTCTTTGCCCGAATTTATTGCGTAATTGATACGGTTGTCAACGTCCGATGGCCAATCCGGATGGCGGTCTTCTGAAAAAAACCAATCCCCATTTCAATACCATATATCATTATCAAGAAATCGAAAGTTGTTCTTACCCAAATAATGGATCGGATAAACGCCACGATACAAATGCATTTGACGCGCTTTTTGACCATGACGAGTGATGGCGAATATTGGACACAATGGGCGGCATTGTGATATCAATCCAGCCGTTCTGAAAATCAAGACCCAATTTAGAATCGGTAATTTAAAATCAAAGCTTCTCACCTTCCAGTGGTTGTGATCAAGAAAATAGCCGCCGCATGGCAACTCATTGCTGCAGCCGCCGCCGCTATGGCCACCGTGTGAACCGTATCCGTTGGTTTGGGCGTCAATCGTTGTAATTCCTCGAAATATTTCGTATGATAAACCGCGGCTTCGGCTTCTCGGCAAATCTGAAAATTCGACCACATTCAAACGCCAGTCGTAGGACTGTTGGCAAGCACCATCAGCGCATCAAAACGCGGAAATAAAACACGCTTACTTGATGCATGATTTGAAGCGTCTCCAATGGATAATCTCCTTTTGCAGTCTCTCCGGATAACATGACGCAATCGGCTCCGTCCAATACCGCGTTAGCCACATCGCTGGCTTCGGCTCGAGTCGGACGCGGCTTGTGCACCATGCTTTCCAACATTTGAGTAGCGCAGATGACCGGTTTCCCAGCACGATTGCACTTGGCTATGATCATCTTCTGGGCCAGGAATACTTTCTCCGGCGGGATCTCGATACCCATATCGCCACGAGCGACCATAATACCGTCCGATTCGGCGATGATCTCGTCGATGCTGAAAATACGGACGGCGTAGTCCATCTTTTGATCGAGAAAAGATCAACAGCTTACTTATTGATACCCTCGTGATTCTCAATCTTGGATATGATCTTGATATCCTTGCCCTTCTCGCCCAAAACTTGACGAATCGTACGAACACCATCCGCGTTTCGAATAAACGACGCGAAAATCATGTCCACCTGGAATAAAGAGCTCGCGAATAATGAGCAATATCCGCTGGAATTGCACTTACATCTTGCTGAACGCCGAATTGCAAATCTTCAATATCCTTTTTCGAAACAGCCGGTAAATCCACATTGGTACCGGGCAAATTGACGCCTTTCTTGCTTCCGAGCATACCGCCATTCTCGATGGTGCAAATAATCGATCCGTGAGCTGAAAATTTGAACCTCGTTCTGGGACCAGACCCAAGCATCATTCGGAAGCCACACTCACCGTCGTCGATCTCGTCCACGACTAACGCGATTAAACCATCGTCGATGAATACTTTGGAACCGACTTTCAACACCTTGACCATATTCGTGTAATCGACGTACAAATTCACGGCCGTACTGCTGGTCTTGAATCCATCCTCGGTGGTCAAGCGAATTCTCTCGCCTCTCTTCAATTCGATTTCCGCTTTATCGCCCTGAAATGAAAGGCCATTTTAGCAGAGCATCATAGAAGAAAGCAGAAATTGCAGAGCATGTCAGAAGTGCAAGAAAATTCTGTCACCGCTCAGGTATCAGCACAGAGCTCATTACATAATCAATAACTTACCCCGGCTAAGAGTCCAGTCCTAATTTCCGGACCTTTCGTATCCAAAGCGATGGCAACGACGTGACTATCGGAGAAAAAACCGCCGGCCGAGCGGACGTTGGCGATAGTTTCTCCATGATATTCATAACTGCCGTGTGAGAAATTCATACGAGCAATATTCATGCCGTAATTGATCATTTTGCCAATCATCTCCACCGATCGCGAGGATGGTCCTGAAAAATAGAGTATTTGCAACGCTCGCATGCAACGTTTGCATGCGATTTGCTACGCCAACTGATCAGCATAGTCCAAACTGGACAAAGCCAAATACATACTTACCCAATGTGCAAATGATGCCCGTTTTTCGAACGAAATGTGGTGGATCGTTGATATTCAAATTCGAAACATGCTCCAAATGAGTGGACGCGGCGACGGTTCGAATTTTCTGTTCTTGATGAAAATATCCGCCTTCACGTTGCTCTTCGATTGTGAATCGTCGTCCGCCCGGTGGTGGAGCCGACGCATTGTCCGTAGATGGCTGAAATGAAAAGAGTTTTTGAATTCGACCAAATTTGGTCAATGAAAATTGATCATATCTGATCAATTTGACTCACCTCGGCCATTTTTCAATCGAAATGCACGCCTAATCACGAGTCTGAAAGAAAACTGCTGAATGTAAATCTTCTAGCAACGCAATAGGTACGGCAGAAGTTCGCTGCTATTCATCGACTTTTCACGCTAGTCGCGAAACTGGACGAACATCCAAGTCTACATTCGATGAGAGGCATCTCGAAGGATGGAAAAAATCTCGCCTGGCGAAACTGCCTGAGCAGTTGTCGAAAGCTTCCTAAAGCCTTCGCATAGGTATAGCTAAAGAAAGCTATGCGATAAAAACAGGGTCAATATTCTCAGACCCAGAATGAAGGTACCATGCGAATGGTACATGTGCAAAATATGCACATGGAGCCTCTACAAGGCTCATAAATGCAGAAAATCTGACATATCCAGGCTACAGTAAGCTCAGCTAAGCTAATCATAGCTAAACTGATTTATCCAGAGATAAAACAGTAGCTAAACAAGCATCGATATTCAAAGGTAGATGTGAGTACATCATGTTACATCATTTCCAAAGATTCTGGAAAAGCAAATTTTATTTCTCCTACTTTTACATATGCTTACAAAATCGCATATCAGTACTTCCCCTCGTTGGCATAGAAGAAAATATATAAACACCTCTTCGGTATAATAGAAAATCCTCAAACACTGAATACGCCACGAAAATACGACTAGTCCCAATCCTAATAAGATTCATAAATCATTCGCTCAATGGAGGGAAAGCCAGTTTAGAAGCTACATGTAATCTACTCGAGTTCTCAAAAATGCACACCTATTCAAAAAAAGACCGGGGATGATGGGGCAAAATATTATCCAGCGCCATAAAAAATATGTGTACATCGCCATGGGAAAATAAAAAAAATCTCATTTGCAAAAAAACACTGTCTACCCTATCAACCTCTGACAAAAAAAGCAATGACAACCACTTGAAGAACCGCGTTACAAAATCACCCCGTATACAAAAAAGACGCAAATCCATCATATCACATCCTCATAAATTAATCTCTCTGATACAATGAATCCATAAAAACGCATATTCTGCATTATCCTAGGGCTTTTCGAGCACATGGAATGATATCGCTGAGATAAACCAGTACAGTACAGAGTCAAAAACAAATGCTCAGCAAAGCAGAAAGTAAACAGCAGAAGCAGTGGCAGACGGAATCACAGGCTCAGAGAAGGAATATGACCTCAATACCGACGCCAAAGAAAATAGAACTAAAACATTGGCATACCTTTGGATGCGATGGGAAAATATGTGACCGTATGGAATAAGCAATTGCGTCGACTCGGAACGTCCGTCCATCAAAATTGATACCACTTCTTGTTCTTGTATTTATTCAATAATTCGTGAGCGTGATCCGAATACACCTTCGATCCTTCCATCATTTGAGCGGAACGATCCTCGATTTCGCTCAACTTCTCACCACGTTCATTTAGTGCCTGAAAATTGAATTTTTTACGTATACCGCTGAAACATTGGATGGCCAAGAGCTTACCAATCTAGCCTTCATGATTTCGGATGCAGCACTACCACTTTGACCACGAACGGCATCCATATTTGTACCGCCTGGAATATGCCTTGCAACGCTTTTCGATGCCTTGCCACTGGACTCGCCAACTGAAATAGAAATACATGATTAGATTATGCAGGAGAACTAGAAAATGCAACTTACATAATTCTTCTCTGTCAACTGAACGACTGGTGCCACCACCGAATAATTCTTTGAGGAAACTCTGCTTGGGCGGTTCGGGCATATTGCATGGAACGAATAGTTCTCCGTTGACGTCCCCATCCATTTGACTGGCGATTTCGGCTGCCATCGTGAATTTCTGCATCTCCGACGGTGAACACATGTAAATACCATAGCCGTGATGAGAGAATCGTAGTGTCCTCGTCACCCTGAAAGAAACCACTGTCTTGAATCAACTGCCAACAAAGCAGGAAATCTCGCTCACCTTAGATCATTTGCCGGCAAAGCGATAGTATCGGATAATAATCGTAACGACGGTAGACTGTAAACGTAGACGCGACCATTGGCACCATATGCTACGACCACTGGAGCTCCACCAACCGCCACGATCTCTGCTCGCATAAGTTGAACGTCCAATTTCAACGAATGCTGTCGATTCAATGACGCCAATGAATAAACTTTCAACGATCTTTCACTGCATAGGACGACCAACGAAATATTCTGGTTCTGAGCGGACGCTTGTGCTGATAAACCCTCGTTATCGAAGCTGGTTCTGTCGTTCGAAGACATTGATTGCACACCGGACGTTGCTGAACCACCGTTGTTCATACCGCCTGGCGTTGAGCAGATTTTGGTCTTCGTCACAACTGAAAACAAGGACGCATATCATTTCCATTAGGAAACAGCAAAAAGCTGGCTTACCTCGATTTCGCATCATCCTTTCAGCTTCTTTTCCACTGTCCTTCCACGAATCAGCGGGTGGCAATAGTAGACTGCCATTTTGATCCAAAAATGCAACGCACAGCACTGGACCTCGCAAACGAAAATGCAAACCTGAAAAGAAAGGCCACTTTTAGTTGCAGAATTCCTCTGATTAATCCAAACGCTTACCAGTCGGCAACGTGGCCACCGGTTGCTCGGTTCTTGTGTCGTTGTTGTTGTTACCGGGTATCCGCAAAGCCACGCTGACCACAGAGCCTTGAGTCGTTCCAATCCATAAGCTAGGTCCAAATGTGTCTGAAAACCAACACTGCTGCAGTAGGCACCAGGCTTGAACTTCAGAATGCTTACCGATTTTCTTGTTGTAGCAATCAATGAACGCCAAACTGCAAACGCCTTCGGTTGATGAAATTTCGGCACTGGATGTACTCGAGCTTCTTGACCGGCTCAGTTCCTTATCTGAAAAAAATGAGGGAATTAGCTTGACAAATACTGATGCGAGATAAATGCATTCACAGCACTGCAAAATGGCGTACATTCAATAACGCCTTTCAAAAAGCTGCAAGCATTGGCGGAGACGGTGGGTGGTGCTTAAACATGCGTTTTCAAGCTACATGCTCCTTCTCATCCCAACTAGCCGCATTCAGCAAAGCTTCTAGGAATTTTCGTAGAAACATAATTGTTTCCACCCACAGTGAAAACAATTTGAAAGGAAAAAGGAATGAGCGTGAGAAGATAAGAATGCTAACCATGCAGCAATAACATTCGCATACTAGGACGGATGACAGATGACAATTTCCAATGGATGGAATGGACGTTCATAGAAGGGACAAGTTGGAAGTAGAAAGCATGTAGCACAAGAATGCAGTGCTACAATAGAGAACTACGACAGAGCATTTTGGCTTCACAAGTGCACCTGCTGCAGAAGACCCGCTCCCGGCTGAAGCATCGAAGTGACCGCCACCACCGTCGTCCGCCGAAGCCAAACTCTGAGCTTTCATGAACGGTCTACGTAGCAAGGGGCTACCTTGCGATTTCATACGCTCCGAAAGCGCTTCTTTTCCGCCGGGCGATACGGCCAACGTTCGCGAACTGCCCGAGCATTGATTCGGACCCAAACTGGGCGTACTGACCAAACGTGCACCACCGCCACTTTGAGTCGATCCCAAACGTGCATTGCCAGTCGTGGTGGGGCTTTGAGCGAAATCGAAACTGCCATGGCTGTTCTATAAAACGCGATCACATACATAAACAGGATGTTTGCAAGAAGCTTTTTGCAAACATGAATACACTGCTATTTGTAAATCTCCTCTGGCCTCTAGCGGCAAGCATATTGACTGATCTGGTCTTACGCCAGATAATAGGGTGTGATTACACGCAAGCGGAATGGTGATGGACGTAGGAATGAGACAGCAGGGACGCCATATAATAAAAAGCTGACACTGAATATTAGTTGCTCCGGATTACCGGCAGCCATCTTCTTGGGCTCCTTGCCCTTCTTGCTACTAATTCGACGAGCCAACGCCTTCAAAACTGAACTATCCGTATTGCTGCCGTGCCTTTGCACCAGCTGATCCACCGAAGTCAATCCGCTCGAACCCGCATTATTCCGACGTACTATGACAGGAGACTGATCCTTGGCATTCGACTGCCAGCTGGCCACAGAAGCCAACAACTCATCGATGCTGACGCTGGACAGAGAATCCGCAGGCGAATCGCGGCAATGAGAAACGTCGGTGTCTAATAACACAATTGAACACGTGTTCAACTCGCTGCCACTCATCGGTGACGCTTCCGTGATGAAATCCATTGCGCCTGGATTTCGATTCCTTTTGGGCGATTTACCAGTCAACCTGCGTTTGACCTCCACCGAAGGAGGACGTTCAGTCTCAGGTGCCGAATCTTGGCGTCGAATGGCTGTGCGGCGTTTAATCGCCTCTTTGGTAGTACGACGCTTGATTGAAGAAAACCACTCGCCAACGCCACCTGGGGCTTTCCCGTTGCCACCAGCAGGGGTCACTGCCGGTTCTGGAGGAATCTCCACAACATAATCGACACCGCTAACGCTCACAACCTCGCCATTTGGGGTCCCAGCCGAATCCGCAACCCTGGGAGTGATACGACACACGGGAAATAATCTCAACAATTCATCTTCATCCGGCAAAGCATCTCGTGCCGTCTCGAAATCACCACCACCGCTGGCGACACCCTACTCACAATATTCACGCTAAGCATTTTCCTTTCAACGCCTCGCAAAGGGATGGAGAGCTTCAAAAGCTAACCGCTCACAAACACGCCCTTTTTCCTAATCTCAATCTAGGCATATGATATATATGCCATGCCAAGAACAATCAGTCAAACGTACCTCGATTTTATCGATAGGTGAATTTACTGCTTCCGGATCGCTGGACGGATGTTTCTCCAATGCCGGAGTAAGGGGTAATTTCGAATGCAAATGCAACGCCCGTTGTGCGTCGAAACTGCCATACAATTCAGCGGTAGCCACATTGAAAATGCATATTTGTTGAACCGTATCCAAGACGACCACGCCACGCTCAGTGCCGTAAGCAAGCCTGAAAAACGGAGTTGTCAGTTACATTTATACGCCGAAAGCACTTCTTCAACTTACATGCCATACCCACTATTCAGTGCCAGTGCTGTAATGGTTTCTGGCAAAACCGGCGATGACCATGGTGTTAATGCCACCAATTCCGCTTGATAACCACCGGGTCGTTTCTGTGGACCGCCTTTGACTTTGATTGGAAGGAAGACGTTCTAAAAATAAAGTTTTGTCATTCAAAAGCAATATAATTAGGCTAAGAAACCTTACTTTGCCAAAATCCGTATCTCCAGACGATTGGCTGTCTAGGGAACCGACGGAATGTTGCCGCTTCAATTCGTTGGGTTTCGACGACGACGACGAGACGGACTGCTGATTTTTGCACGCTTTCGAATCAGATTCGGAAGGTTCGGCGTCCGTATTCTTGCTACCCGATACCGATACTTCCAATGTCTGCAAAAAACCTCGGTTTAGGGACGCCAAATCCAGTTACTCATTTGCTCATACCGTGATCTCAGCTGTTGTCTCTTGTCGACAGAATTTGAAAAACATAACGTGACCGGCTTCGGCTCCAATAGCCAATTGACGAGAGTCGGGGCATAGAGCAATATGTTGCACAGCGAATGGATCAACCTCGGTCGGAACAGCTGCATCTGGTTTGTCCAACGCCTTGGAAGTCTTCAGCTTGTACAGCACCTGCAGGTTGACTGAAATAAACTCGATTTAGATATATCAATTCATGAACACCACCAATGTACTTACCAGAGGAAGAATCCCAAAACTTCAGTGATCCATCAGCGTGACCAGTAACGACGATTTCCGGAAAACTCGACGGACTGGAACCCCATTCGCCACCTTTGACTGGCCAGCTCTGAAAAGAGATTTCCTTTGGAGAACTGCGAATCATGAACACAATTCCTACCTTATCAGTGTACCCTTGACGTTTCTGTTTCGATCCAACTGAATAATACGCGGATATGAGATCAGTGGGGCAATCGGTCAAATATGCGATGGTCGTAACAGGCGATTCGTGAATATCCATCGGGTATGGATTTTCGAAACATGGATACCTAAAAAAGGGAGTATTAAATGCGCATAGATCAAGCAAAGCTTGGTTTTGGTAATGCGCATCATGGGCATTCGCAAAGTGAAATTTTAGAATAATCAAATAAGAAATTCTACTCTTCTTACCCAGGGGTGGTCAAGTCGACGACAACCAGATCACTTTTCAATAATACGGCGATAGCATAGGGGTCTTGGGCGTCGTGACTGTAAGGCGATTCGCAGAATGTCAAGAACGACACGATCGGATGTTCCATTTCCAATACGGCGATCGATTTCCCTCTTAATACGGTGACGCACGGTTGTGATCCGCCTTCTTCGTACAGCATCCCGCCGGAGAATATAATGAACTCGTCGCCACTCTTCTGGTGTTTCCATTCGACTTTTTGAATTGGACGGAAACGTTCAGCTCGACCGGGTGCTGCAGTTGATGTTGAAGCAGACGTCACTGGCGTGCCAGCCGATCCCGTAATATCCGACGTTTGACCTTTGGGTCCGCCTGGGCCAGAGCTGGGCGGTGCACGAGCTCGTGAATGAGGGAATACAACTTGCATCGGTTCGCCCGGCTTCTTCGTATTCCACGTCGTTAATGAACCATTGGCGTGGCCGCAAATGAATTGTTTCCCTTCGTAATGCCACGAAACTGACCGCAATGCCTAGAAAAGCGACTTTTAGTGTTTGAGCAATCATCAGAATTTCATCTTTACCTGCTCGCATTGAAACCTTGCTTCGGCTTGCCGTTGCTTCAAATCCCATAATACAATTGTCCCGCGTTCGAAGCCGATAAGTAACTGAAAAAGAGACTGGCGTTAGTTTTATCATGAATAGCATCATTCACTGCAAGATGTGCAAGTGTGACAATTCACATTTGAATTTGAATATTCATAAACTCAGAATAGAAACATAGCCCCATGGGACCATACGCCTGCTGCTGTCATCGTTCTTGGATTCTACGCCTAATACTGACGACACAACCCTTTGCACCTGCCACTGCCCATCACGATGAACTAGTGGCGATTTTATAACCTCGGATAAGCCAACTAAGCTTAATCTACTGATTCTATGCTAAAATTCGCCGCTGGGAATGTGTCTCTTAAAATCAGACTCTCCCCCCCCCCCCCACTCCCTTCACTCTAGCTTTCTTATCTTACTGAGCAACAGTATTTGCTCAAATATGAAGGAAAAAACCAGGGACAAGCCTATCCAACGTACAAAATGTCGAAGCTCAAATTGCTAGCGTATACGCCACCAACCACAACCTCTGAAGGTAGGCACTGTGCCAAAAATTGGGCACATCAAATCCTCGAGATACGACAGCAACCAGAAAGAAGCTAAGCTAGCTACTAAGGCTGTCTGAAGAGATCTCAGAATGAGGGCTCATCACAGCAGTTCCGTACACACACGGTATGAGAAAACATGCCACCGGCGGTCAGAAGGGACCGTTTTGTTCGAACGGACACGACTACCGTATCCGCCTTCAGTTTCATTTTCTCAATAAAGCGAACCGCTCCGCCAGCCAAGGCGGTGCGAATTTATAAAAACTTCATGGGCACAAACTCGCGAGGAAGAAATCGATTCCCTCCTCCTTTTCTTTGCCCCGATTCAAAGACAAATATGCTTACTTTGCTGTCGTCGGTCGGGCAATCGCTAAGATGTACAACACCGCCCGGATGAGTCTTCTGAGATCTAGAATGAAGAAAAACGTCTTAAGAAATGCTCATAAGCTTGAGCAAGAATCACTTACAAATCTATGGCTTTATTCCAATTGATCACGTAGCCGGATAAAGCGAACGATTCTATGCCCGCCACATGAACATTTCCTCGCTCCGTGCCAAGATAAAGCCATTTGCTTTGAAACGGTAAATGGGTAGTCGTCAACCTAAAATAGGATTTTTGGAATATCATTATAAATTCTCAAAACATGACTTACTTGTCTTTTTGGAACTGAAGACTATGCACAACTTCGGGTCGCCGTTGTCGGAAATTCCACAAATGCAAACAATCGTCGGCGCATAACGAAATCAAAGCACCCTGAAATAGAAATTTGATTTAATACTTCAGCTTTCAACATCAGAATCATGCTGACATTTTTTTTCTGAACATTATTTGCAAGCGCCGCATCAATCCTATTCTACTGCTTCATAGGCGCTTGCATATCATCAAACGCTCTTATTAGCCTGTTGAAAACCTAAGTGAAGAGAGCGAGGTCACGAGAGGAAAACTGTTTCGACCACTCCGTCTGAAACATTCATTCTCGCCTCATATTGATTTGACCACCCGTCACACTAACGCATTCGGCAGCAGAAGCTGGAAAGCCGCAGCTTCCAACAACCCCGTCAGTTTCTTTCGGTATCAGCATTTTTTTGACAACGTTACTCCCCCTATCCTCCTCAACCACATACCAAGAGCCATTTATCCTCAGACGTCAAAAGCGATCCATACCCCTTCGACCTCAGAAGATTTTTAAGGGCCTGCGCAATCGAAACCGAATATGCACGCGATAAACGATCGCGTGAAGAAGGCTAATCTAGCAAGGTTCCTGCAGTTCAACTCAGAACGAACGTCTTCGAATTGGGAAGACAGAAGCATCATATATCCTAAGGCATCGCGAATTTGGGCATGCCTTCCCTTTGTGCCCAATGCTTATGCGATACCGACACCTTAGCCAGGTTCTGGTAACCAAAAACCGAGATGAAACACTCATCATTCCCAAACCAAGGCCCTCTGCAGTCTCGCCTTCGCATTCGTAGGCCAGCAACGGCGGCTGGAAGAATCGATACAACTAGCGGAATGGCATTTTGATGTCACGTTAGCTTCTACCGAGGTATGCTTCTGACGATGAAGCCTAGCAGCAAACGATATTGAATAGAAAGCCAGACGCAACGTTATCATTGATGCCACTAGTTTTTCTACGACCGATGCGGCCAAGCAGAGTATATTACATTCCATCGTAACATGGAACGAAGCGAAGGCAAAAACGGGCGTCCAGCTCTGGCTTTTTATTCCGTTTCCGCCATTCCCGGCAGCCAGAGCTTTGAACCCAGCTTGCCGTGAATGTAATAAGGAATGAGAATATTCTTACACGCCGAAAATCTACCTACTCGAGCTAGCCATCAGCAGCCGTCATTGCGGCTACCAAAACTAGAAGATGTCACACCGCGGGTGGTCTCATCCGAACGACATGGAATAGGAAAGCTTCACTATTGCGCATTCAGAACCAAGGATAAATGCAGTCATGCGAACTGGGCGCAACCAAACCACTTCTTCCTCCCTTACCTCATTGACGAGGAAATAAATCGCTTCCACTTTCGCCTCGCTGCTGTGCCGCAAATAAACATCCACTCCTGGCCTGCCCAATCTAAAAGCAGGGCATCAGATTAGCAATATCGACAGAGTGCACTAATAACACATCAATGAAAATCCACTTACATCCGTATAGCTCCTTTCTGTGTTCCGATAGCCAGAAGTTTCTGAACTGGATCGAACGCGATACACGTCGGACCGCAAGGAAACCCGTGTCGAACCATCTAAAACAAGAGATACGCGTTCAGGATGACAGCATTAAAACTCAGCTGTTGCCTTCACAAGACCAAACATACTTCACTCACCTCTGTAACTGCGAAATTATCCGCGGTAAGCGTTTCTTTAACTTCCAATTCGGCTTTCTGACTATGGCTTTGCAAATTTCGTAGACCATCGAAAGCTGCTCGGATTTTCTTGCCAGCTTTCTCCATGCTTGATGAATTCGTTGACGGTTGTTGGCCCAGGCGACGATTGACGCGTAAGTGTTCACGTTGAGATGTTGCTTGGATATTCTTTTCCGCGTTGCCCAAACGTTCTTTTTCGTTGACACAAACGATGGTGACAGATGTCCGAGGAGGCTGCTAACGTGGTAGCACGTCGTCTATACCATATAATGCCACGAATATCCACGCTGGTCGTTGTTTTCTCCAAATAAATACGGATTCGGTGAATGAGCTAATCCTCGTCGTGCGCAGTAATGTTCTATCTCGGCCGATTGATAAATGGATCCAACACGGCGGTTGTAAAAAATTGAATCGGTCGTTTTCTTCACTATTCGCTTTCGCCGAACGAGAAGAACCCTCAGGATCGCTTTCAAACTTTCGCCGTCCACATTTTCTCCGTCTCTGAACACCTGCCCGGAAAAACAAACGTGAAATGCGTGTTATTAGAGAAATCGACGTTGTAATGGGGCAGGGAAAGGAGATCGCGGTGCTGGGAAATAGGTTCTAGCAGGCTAGCTAGATATTCTATAACACCGCCTGCCATGTACATACGAGCCACACGTCTATGTATGGCCTATATTCGAGAGCATAGGTATTTCATTTTTCCACTAGAACTCTTCTTCAACGACACTGCGGCTGCCCCAAATGAAAGCTGAACGAAGAACACGAGAACGCCTGCTGCCGCAAAGCAGAAACGTTTTGAGGCAAAAACGGCCGAACACAGGGGAGTAGGCTGGCTGAACGAAGCAGCAAGCAGCCTATATAGCTCCATATATGGAACGTATGGAGAAAGAACTGAACGAACGGTAGAAGCATACATATACGGGGCGAGACCGTAGTACACCAGCAACGGATGCACCATCCGAGCCCAAAAACGTGCGCGAATATTCACCCACGACGACCGCCTTCAGTTCAATTGCACGCAGCGCGACTCGTTTTTCGTTTCAGTTTTTCCATTTCCGGTCTATTTCACTGGCGGCCACCCGGCATGAACCTAAGCCTCTCCTCTCGTCCCCCCGGCTGGCATCAGCGAGTAATTTTTTGCTTCAACCAAGCCATACATACTGCTTTCTCCATCCCTCCCTCCCATATCCGAAAAGAGAAGGCGAAAAGCGAAACGGACAGGGGTCGTTGCATTCACTCACTGACTAGCTAAAAATCTTGCACGACTCAGGGCATATAGCCCAGAATCCAAGAGGCTACAAAATACGGCTTTACTGCCACGTAAGAAGACAAAATGCGTTTCTAGGTAGACTCTAAAAGCCTTGTACGGCTAGTCGATAATGAGACGCGGCCAGGAAACCCGCCGGCCAGGCCATGCTTACGTAAAGGTGGCCCCTGCTAAAACGCCACTGACGGTAAAAGCTCCCCCCCCCATGGACAAAGATGAATTATACGTCCATGTTGGTCGACTGTGACTAATGAACGTTCCGCCGGCGTTGATAAGAACCCGACCCAGAACGAAGTAGGTAGAGAAATACATACAATAAGAAAGCGGCTTGCTCTCTGAAGAGAAACCTACCAAGGCTACGTTCTCAAAATGGCATTTTCGATTCGTCTAAGCATCCATCCTCGTACAAACAGACAGAGAGCACAGCGTCCCAAGAACGAATTACACTATAGCTACCACTAAAAAATGCCATTCCGCAGGAATCTCAAAGTGAATCCACGAATGCGTAATCAGGCCAAGGCTACAAGACCAGGAGAATTCCCAGTTGCATTTTCTATCTCGTCGTATTCTAGCAACTGAATCTTGCATTCGCTTTATTGCGCATACAAGTTCCCACGAGAACAAGAATGTTCTTCGTGATATCATGGGGTAATGAGAGGAGAGGCAAATGTAAAGACAAAGGCGTAAACCTAGTCCTCGACCTCGAAGCCAAAACGCTGCAAAAGCACTGATGGACGATGCGATCCTAACGGCCCCCCGGATCTCGGCAATCATCGCCTTTCTGCTACACGTGATCACCGCTAGCTGAACAGCGCGGCGATTGATCAATCTTAGCTAGGATATCTAACGCGAGATAAGGCGTCTCATCCTCGAAATTCTAAGCCACGACTGCCCAGCAGATGGCAGGTCTCGAATCAGTATCAAAATCATAGCTAAACCGGTTGTCAAGCAATCTATAACCAGCTGAACAAGTAGCCAATAGCTACGCTAGCTAATCATCAATAAACGCGCCATAAAGTTAGGTAGAGAAGTGACTGCAGGGCCCAACAATGCAATATCATAAAATCTTACCTTTGATCGTGATGATTCCACGAAAACAGCAGATATGGCAGGCTCCCGAAATAATAAATCCACGTGTTCCGTTGTAATTCGCGATCGAAATGACCTCTTTATAATGAAATCCACGTTGATCAGCCGCAGAAACTATAATCCGCTTGCGGTTGGCTTTCGGCTCGGAGAAAAACCTGAAATAAAGAGAATCATTTAATACATTTTGCAGTTATCATCTCATGTCGATTTGCCTTGCATAATTTATGCACAATATTTCCCAAAATAAGGGAGGGAAGGATAAAAATGCATGGTTATTTTCAAAAATTATGCTGCCAAGTCCAGGCTTTTCTTACTTCTAATGGGAATTCGTAAGATGTAGTAACGAATATTCGCTAAACGGGCATTTTGCCTACGTGCAGAGTCTGTCGAAAAGGTGATTTCTCGCCCACAAAAGGTGAAATTCCAATAAATGTCCAGAACTGATACAAATCGAACGAGGATTGACGAGGATGAAAAAACTCAATGAATGGAGTTCCAAGTTTAATTTAATTAGGAGACAATCGGATATGAGTACTTCATCAGAACTTTTGTGGAGAGTTTTACAAAAGATAAACCAAATATCGAAAATATTGATTTTTGGAATTCCAGCCTGACGCGCCTCGTAGCAGACAATTCCGACGTCTGCTTACTTCAATTTACCTCGATTTTTAAAACGCACTTTTTTCATTGCATACATTTCGGGTGGCGCAGGTCGGTTGGTCATTTCTTGTCCGGAAAAAACGCCGGAAAATATGTCGAAATTCGCTGATGCAAATTTGATGTTGATCATCGGATTAGCAATCAATTTCTCCTTATTGTTTTTACTCGTCAGCGTATTAACGTATTTTACATGTCTGGCAATACGAATGGTAAGGAATTAAAAGAAATTAGCGAAATTTCCTAATTTTATACAAACGGTCATTTATTTTAGAGACGTCGAACATTCGCTGGCCTCGCTGGACGAATGGTGAAAATACGAACTCGTATGAAGAAATCGCAATTGACGGCGATTGAATTCTTACAAATCTGCAAAATCCTCGGAATCACTCGGCAAGAGGTAAGTTGAAATTGAATTTTCTCGAATTTATTACGCCGCAGAGGGCAGGATAATAAATCGGCATTTAGCCAAATTTCATTTGGCTCCTTGCCAAAATTCATTTGGCATCTTGCCAACATGATTATTCGCAGCCAAATTTTTCCAAATATCCATAATTGGCGTGCTAATTTAAAGCTTGGAAATTTTCAGATTATGGACAAATACCACGATATGCACGGTCGTCGACGTGAATTGGGCGAATATCGATGCTTCAATGAACCGTTGCCGAATCTCCGATCGAAGAAATTGCAAGAAATGTCCAAACGACGTCGAGAAATCCTCGTATTTCGTACGTTCGCCGCCAATAGTCAATTCACGCAAGGATTCGACGGATTCCGTATGCACACCCTCTTGCATACCGTTCGATCGCTCAAAGTGGAACCGCCCGAATTAGAGACGTATTTCGAAATCTCCGATCTCTGCACCACCATGATTAAACAATCCAAAGACACCGGCGTCAAATCGATCGAAACTCCGCCTCCGACCATATCCATCGTAAAGAAGAACGCAGCAAGACAACCGGAAAAGAAGTGATCAACCGACGATTGAATAAGGATCTTCGATCCGAATCGTCCCACGCTGATCCGCGTTTTACTCGTGGCGAGATGCCAGTTTTATGTATCTGATTCCCGGAAGTACAATACCAGCCTCACACTTGCTCGTGATGTATTCACAAAAAGCTGGCATAAAATAATCGCGTCGAAATAACAATATCGAATGTAAAATATCGAAACGAAACGTCAATCGACTGCACCGCGTAATAGGAAGATTATCGATCTTTTTAATCACCCCAAATCGCTACGGTTCGTTGTCTGTCCGACGTCGCGATCATCTGGCCTTTTGGATGCCACGTACACGCGATTATACCCACGCTGAAATGAGGCGCTCTCAATTATCATACTAGCTGATATCATCAGCATGCTTACTTTGAAGGTTTTCCAAGAATCTTCTCCAATTTCCCAGTTAGCACGTTCCATATGAATAACTGGCCATCAACGGATCCGCATGCGCAAAACTGAGCATCTGGGCTCAGTACGGCACGAGTATAATCGAAACCGATCTTGAAGCTGTCCGATCTGAAATAAAGGCGTGATTTTAGCATTTCTCCTGGTAATCAGAACCGTATCATACCTGTAACTATTCGCAATCCGATTGGCACGCAAATCGAAATAATGAAGGACATCATCGCGAGTGCAGACCAGCAAGTTCACCTTGTCTAAAATCGAAAAAGCTTTTCAGATTCATGCCAGAAAAGCAGACGCATTGCTTACCGTTGGCCATATCCAATGACGTGATCTTTCCATCAAACACGAAGTCTCGAACTGGATGATCCGGAACCCTTGCATCGTAGAATCTCAGCTTCTTGTCGAAATGGCCGCTGAGAATATTCGCTCCTACCACAGCCACGTCGTTGCATCTCGACCCGGGAAAGAACGTTTGAATACCTGAAAGGTGATGCGATTGATGTAGTAACTGAATTGGCCAAAATTTAACACCAATTTACAGCTTCTTGTTTTCAAATCCCAAAGTTTGATAGTGCAGTCGTGCGACCCAGACACCACTTTCGCACCAGATCCCGCAAACTTGGCCGCCATCACTTTTTCGCTATGACCGGCTAACTGGATTCGCAGTCGTTGATCGTTGAGGCCCCATGTACGAATCGTGAAATCGAAATTTCCAGCCATGATATTCAATTCTTCGGCATCGAAATCCAGGCAACTGACGGATTTGTTGCAGCCGGTCAATGTGGCCGTGGTGTTGCATTTGCCTGAAACGGATCCACGTTTTACGAGAATCCAATCACCAAAAGCACAAGAGCTTACCTTCTTCAACTGCCCACAATTTCACTTTCCTATCTCCGCCACCAGTACCGAGATAACGACCCGTAGGACTCCACATAGCGCAGAATACTTCGCTCGGATTGTCGTGAGCCTCCTGAAAAGAATTGTGCGATTCATTAATCTTCATACTGCAGACTAACGCTGCAGATGTATTGGTGAGGAGAATCGCTCTGATGATATTTCCAATGAAATATATCCTGCTGCCAGAATACGACAGCAGGATCCCTTATCATTGGACCAGGACAATCCCCAGAAAATACTACCACTTACCACTTTATGTTTACAACGAGATGGTATCGTTGCACCGATGCAAATATGCGGAACTGGATCCACTGGTTCAAATGGCCTAGAAAAAGGCGTGATATAGATAACCGCAAATGCAGTATTAAACTCGCATGCTTACTCAGTGGGATTGACAATCAGCACTTGTTCTCGTGCGGCTTCGGCCAATTGCGTCTTCAACTGCAGTTGTTGCATCCTGAAAGAAATGTAACTGGGTCAATACTCAAATCATCAGCATGATTTGTCGCAATTTCAGTAATGCTTGAGTGCACATTACGAAATTGCATATTTTTATGCCCTTCTGGTTCGGAAGACCACACATGATCAAATTCTGTTGGTCTAAGCGGTTAGAAGGGTTTCATGAGATCAAAACCACAGAAGCAGAACTTACTTCATCTGAATATCCACTTCTTTGTTCATAATCTCCGCTTCTCGTTCCTTGTATACGGATAGCTTCAGAACCAATTGGATATTTTCGTCGTTGACACGCCGATACTTCTCCTCCAATGAGCCGTACGTGCTTTGCAACGCCAATAATTCGTCTTTCAATTGCTGAAAAATGAGGATATATGCACTCAACAATGTACATGAATGAAGTGCTGTGTACACTTCAGTCAAGAGACCCATTCATAATGAACGAGACCACTGGATTAGAAGCGAGTTTTAATATCCCCTTGAAAGAGTTCTGACACCGAGATTTGCACTCGGAGTCATATCCGGCTTGGGGATGCTCAGGAGAATGCCAAGATGCGCGGCTACAGGCAAGGACGCTTCCCATGCAACTCCGGGCAAATCATGGAAATTCACGTACCTGATTCACCGCCGTTAATTCCTCTATCCGCTGTTCCAAATTCCGTTTGGCTTCCGATAATGCTCCGACCGAATCGTCCCTTTGTTTTAGTCTGAAAGAAAACAGGCAGGCATGAATAGCAGGGGTAAATTTTGTTGCCAATGCCATGGAGCTTTTCTGGCATTTTTCTCAAATGCGCACATTTTTGGCCCTGGCCCCTTGTTACCGCATTTGTATTGTCATATGAATTTGCTCGCGCTTACATCAGAATGCGCCAAATTCAAAATCTACGGTATCCGGTAAAAGGTCTATTTCATCAGAAATTTTTACTTCGGAGCTATGATGATTCTCCGAATCTAATTAAATCAAGGCAACTTACGTTTTGCTAGCACTGGCCAATTCCGCTTCCTTGGCTTGCAATTTAGCATTAGCATCGATCAATTGCTGAGCATTCTAAAATCGAAGATATTCAACATTTGATGAGAAGAAAATTCTCCAAATTTACCTCGCTTCGTCTTCTGTACATTTCTGTCAATTCCGCTTGTAGTTGGGCAAGAAGATTCTTCTCGGCTTCCGTTGAAATTGACCCCGTTTCATTTCGACGATCAGCACCCGGCGACCAAACCGTCGTACGTTTCAATTTCAACGCCACCACGAAATCGAGTAATTCGTTGTCTAAAATAAAGGATGCTTTATTAATCTGATCAATATCCAAATTCTAGAACTCACATGATTTGACCAGAGCCGAGTATCCATCGTTTATCCGAGCATTCCTTTCTTTCAATTTATGTAAAATTTTACGCCGATAATCCTGATCCATGATTGATCGTCGATAATCGATGGCTGAATGAAAATAAAAACACCATTTTAGAACACAGAAAATAGGAACTACTATGAAATAGCTAGGCTATTCGCGCATGTATATTATATAAGCATTCTAAAATGCTATGCTTCAGAAATGAGTCAACAATGCGAAAGATGAAATACACGCGTAGGAAGGGGGCAGCTGGCAAAACGCCAAATGAAAGAAACCAATATGAAATTGGCTGATCAAGCATCAACTAGAGGCAAAACAAACGATTGATCGATAAAAATTTCATTGTTTACAAGAAATTTCATCAATATATCCATCCTACGCAAAATCGGCAAAATCTAGGAATGTATCTGCCAAGACAATGGGGCCAAAATTCAGCTTGGCACAACTGCGCAAGGACAGGTGACTACTTATACCAAACGCGCACAATTTTGAAATTCCCATCCTTCAGACAAGTACCGTAACCCGAATTTGGATCACAAAAATCCATGGCGAAAAGCCGAAATATCGATCCTTTCATAAATATTGTACAAACTTCACACGAAATAATCATTGAACATCTCAAAGCAACGCAATGTCCAAAATAATATCAGTTTCGGATTTCAATTAAAGACTGATCCAATCAATCGGCCTACCAAAAATGAGCTTTAGAAAAAACCTAGACTAGCACGGCATCATTGCCAAAAGCTATATCCACTCAATATTCAAATGTGACCCAAATCAATGGCATTATAAAATCTCCAGCCTAATCCTAATCAAATCAGGGATAATCCAGAGTATAATCGATCAACCCTGACAAAAAAGTACAGCAAAGCCTATCCCACAAAATTTTAAAGGCCTTGGCATGACTCAAAAAAACGCTCACCCAGAAAGAATTTGGATTACAAAAACCCTAGTGTTCTCAGCTTTGGAGATTATATTGATTTGAATAGCACCTACCGAATGATCATGAATAGGGAAATGGCAACAAAATTATGGTGAGTGAAAAAAGACGAAACTATAACCGTAGTGCATCCACATCCATTCGTGCCCAATAAAAAGTGACCGAACGAAAATGACGACGGAACGGAATGGAGAATGTAGGAGCAAATAATCGATCCCGCAAATTTACGTACATTAAATATAGAACTCGATCCTTTCGTCGACGGCCAACATCGAATTGGACCACGCGGCGCGATCGAATTACAAATGCGTCATTTCCGTGGTCGTAGCCAAACGAACGCTGACATCGCCTCCGTCCTAAAATAAAGAGTGCGAATTTAGGAAAATTCATGCAAGAAAATGGGACATGTGCCAATGGTGATGCGAAATAAAATATTAAAGAACAACACAAACCTTAGACGAAAAATACGCGACCGGAGGCGGTTTTGACAGCGTTGGTTTTCGTAAAGGCGAATAACTTCGATAATCGGATGAAACAGCATTTTCACTCGGGCGTCGATTTCTCATCTGTTTCGTAACCGCCACCACGACCGGGGAATTGCCGAATTTACTATATTCTCGACTCGGTAATCCATCGGTCAATGTCACATTTCTCTTTAATCGCATCGCCAGACCAGAATTCTTTGAGCCGCGAAAATCTTGTTCTTCGTTTATTTCGTACGCTTGTCCGTTTTCGTCCAGCGGACATTCGGGCCAAATGGCGAATTTTGAAATATCCTTGTATCGATTACGAATATTCGGAGGCATCGAATCGATAACGCTACGTAATGATAATAAACTCGGAGCCGGTGTCAAACCGGATGAGCCTAATTTCGACGTTGGCGATTTCTTTGGAAACGTTGAACTCGGAATAGGTGGTTTACTAGCCATTCCCGGATTTTTTTGGTGATGAAACTACGTTGTAAGCAGGGAGGAAATGATGAATAGACGATGAATTTTTATATTGACTAGGTCTGGAAATATGCTCAACAAAGAAAGAGAAATGACGCATTCATTCATTTCCCGAATTTTTGCCAAAATTCCGTGAAAATTCCAGTTCGCACATCGGAGCAGACAACTGCTTATGACAAACTGGGGCGTAATCAAATCAGATTTGCCAGCTGAAGAATGCCAATCGGTCAATTTTTGGCCAAAATCGATTAATTTAAAAAACAAGCTAGCCAGCATGTCTGCAAAAGCTCTTGCTATGTACAATCGATAACGCTGCATCGATTGATCACGGTCTGATCACTCAAAAATCGATATTTGAGAAATCGATATTTTTGATCAAATTCGCAATTACACGCTATAGGCGAAAATAAACAACACCCTTGGGACGAGCAGGCTTGATTATTTTGTCGATACTTGGATTTTATCGATTTTTGTGTGGACGCATACTGTAACCGCTCGATCATCGATATGCGGTGGCGATGTTTCGATCAATAATTATGAGATAGAGGACATATCAACGTGTTTTCCCATACAATCAAGTATGGAGAATCTCGTGGTGTCGTCAAAATCGATCGATAACGACTCTATCAGAAAACGATATTTCTGATCAAGTTCTGAAAAATGCATTCTAGGGAAAAACTGATGACACCAGGCTGATCAGAATGCCAAATTATCCTAGGAAACATGCTTTCAGTGCGTCGTGTCAATTATTGATTTTTTTCTTTATCTGATCACTCAATTGATCAAATTCCTGATCAATGAAATTTCCGATCAGGGCCCAATAATCGATTAATTTTGATCAACTTGCTTATTTGGCAAGGATGGAATGGACGTCGTTGGAATATGGACAATCACTTTACTCTGAACCATACGCACGGAAAGGAAGGTCCTTGTGACGTCAACGTTTCGAGATCAGTTTACTCTGAACCAAGGGGTGCATAAAATGCGGCGTTCATTAGTGGAGAGCTCATTGTCTTCGATTGTGAACTCGTCGTGCGGTCGTGTGGTCGAGTGGTAGCGATATTTGAATCGATTCGAATTTGCGAACGTTGGTCAATTGACGAATTGTTGGTCCAAGATGAAGCAAAGCATGTACGTTGGCGGAC
>JAQIWJ010000215.1:0-28116 GCA_034695185.1 Discolaimus major
GTCAGCAATTTGAGAGAATTATGACATCGAAATTTTGATATTAGCTTTGAAAATTTTCGCATATTGGTCAAGTTTTTCCTAAACGGTGGAGTCTCTTTTCATCTGGCTAAATATATAGGCATTTTTGGTTTGCGGTGGGGGAAAGGTGAGTGGTGAATCATTATTTCCATGCTGATTTTTTAGTTTTTTGGTTGTGAGGGTCTTTGAATTAGATGATTCCTGGCGCCTTTCCGAAAAATGCATGTAGAAATATCACTTTTTGTCAACGCGTGCCATCACGGCAAGGCCAAAACTAGCCGTCGGGCGAACTTTTCTTGGCCCGAAAACTAGGCTAAAGAGCGTATAATGGTAGTATGCAATATTTCTTCCTCCCGTTTAAACGTTGATTTACGTGCATTGAATATTCGCGTGCCATCAACTTTCGACTCGTTTTCCTAGATAGAAGGACGCGTAATCGTCTTTCGCGAGTAAAGGGGCTCCTATTTTATTTACTCTTATTCCACCCTCCCTTCTTGTCGGTACGGTAGTTTTTACTATCCCTCTTTTCTCCCGCCCCGGAGAGAGAAGAAAGCCGTTTTTCGTAATGCGTAGTAAATAGTAAGGAGAACGGCAGTCAATTGTCGAATTTGGCCTATGTAAAGGTCATCTTTCGACCGAGCCGAGATTAGTTTCGGCCTGGCGCGTGGTGTAACCTCGTTTAGTCTTGCCTTTTTCCTCCCCTCCTTCAAGAATTGTACTGTATGTATACAATTTTACGCCGTATTTTTCCATCTCGGATTGGGAGTCTTATGAAAAGCGAATAGAGAAACCGTTATTATAATGATTATTACCATAGTCACTTTGCACTTTCCACTTCTGTACAAAATCGACTTGTGGGGGGGGGGGGAGGTTGGTTCGAATTAGCCCGCGGTTATTTACGTTTAACGCCTCAATATAGGACATTTGATGACGATCGACCTTGAGGAGCTTTTGAATCCTTCTCAGAAAAAGGACTGTGACCGAGCGGTTGCGGTGACACGAGTCCAGTAGTGGTTTTTTCTCTCGTTCATATTCACTCGATTAGTGTTGGATTTTGTAAAAAGGTTTTTATCTCCTTTCGAATCGATGCCAATTGAACGAATCAAGTTGGCATTGGAGACGGATTTGCGTAGATTTGTATCTTCTCTTCGTCGAGGGTCGTTCGAGGGCATTGGCTTCCATTGAGCCGGCGGATGATCTTGAGGGTGTTGTGTTGAGGAGGGATGATTTCTGAAGTCTTTATTTTCCACTTCCTGTTTTGATAATGCTTGATGGCATTTCCTGTTCCGATCGTGTTTCTATGGCCATCTAATTTCTTATCTCCCACTTTCCCACGCCAACAAGTTTTGCATTATCATCAGTTGCAATCGCGGAAGAATGATGAACGATCATCCTACTAGCTTTGCAAAGCTGGAAGTAAGAGTTATTCAACATTTGCCTGTAGGTAGAGGGGGAAGCTGGAAAATCCAATTTCCGCTCCATCGGCTGGACGACTTTCTGACGCGTGTGGGAAACCGGGGAGAGGGATAGAGGGTTGATTTTCATAAATGGAGATGCTCTTTTCATCGGCACGTGTGTGTCAAATGAACAAAATAGCTAATTAAATCATCGAGAGCGGTTAGGATCATAGCTCATCAATTAGTATCCATGCTGTATTTTCGATATGATGAAACCTGTCGTGTTCTTTCTGGCGTTAAGCGTCTACACGTGTCCGAAGCTGTATTTTAGCTATTTTCCCAGTTAATTTCGCCATTTCCTCAGGGGATAGGATTTGTTTACTGTTTGTGGATTTTTGGTTAGCCAGCTTTTGGAGATGATCTCCGATTGAATAGGGCAGGTGAGGGAGGTGGAAGATTCGCGTGCCGAATGATGAGCAAGAGGCGAGAATTCTCGCGATGTTCCAGCTAGGATGGGGATATTTTGCTGCCAGCTGCGGTCATTCGTCTTCGGCTAGTTGTCGAAGTTTTCAAATTTCACTTTAGCCAACAGTTGTTGACTCCATTATTTTTTACCCTGCTGCCTCGCCTCTTACGACCAGGCCAAACCGAACGGTAGTATTTCGGACATGGTTTTTCGAGTAAGAAGATGAGGGAGGTTTTAGGTAGATTGTATACTATGCCTGCTTTTTCTTATCTTCTAAAACTCCGGAGATGCCGGCTGGCTGGAGTCGGCGGTCGTGAGCAGATGGACGTTTGTTATTTCTTCGAATGCGATTACGGGTGCGGTTTCGCACTCGGACGAGAGGATTTACGCAATTTTTTACTCCTACCATGCCAAGTGCAAGGTGTCGTGCACGTGTATCCTTCTCCTCATGAGTGCGGTTAGAGAGTAGAAATTGTAGTTCCTTTTTCTTTGTGCCAGTGAAGTCACTATTATTAGATTTCGTCGTATTTTAGTGAGTACTACGCCTCGTAGTAGGTATAGACTCGATTTTCCACGAGGCGACCGGGGCTTAGGCGGGGGCGTGGCTTGGCAAACGTCCATTTCCCTCTTGACCAATCGCGGTCACGGCTGGATGGTGCCAGGTTTTCTTCATCATTGCTTCCATGCACTGATGCTGGAGAACGGTTGTATCCGTTTTTATGGCTATGAGACCTGTTGACAGCCGTTCCCCCTCTTGTTTTCGTGCTGGTGTTCTCATGAGTGGATAGAACAGGATTGTTTGCCATTTCTGGCCCTTTTATACCTTATTTATGACATTCAAATCGTGCACCGTATTTGGCTTGTAAATAAGCCGAGGGATGAATGTGCACTGTTTTTGTACAGTACATCATTCTTACGTCACGAGACGTTCCCTAACTGTCTGCACTTTTCCTTCTCCCGATTACTTTCTTATGTTTACTTACACAGAAGGGGCTAGTTTAGTTTTTACCTACGTACGTGCTGGTTCTTGGCAATCGGCTGGCTGGCCCTGTTTTATGTACGAAATCAGGGGAATGATTTTCGGAGATAAGAAGTGGCGCCACGCAGTCTGCCTTGTTCAAGCAGGCGAAAGCGTACTTTGGCGCATTTCACCATTACACGCACGTGTGATGAATGATGAAATTACTAAAACTCCTCTCATTTCAGATATTTCGCATGGATTCGTCTCGCGTAATCGAAGCCTTACCGGACAGTGGATTCTGCAGTCAGCCGACTTCGACGACTCAACCAGAGACCAATTCGACAGCATCGCCAATCTTCAATTTCGATCAAGCCTCGGGTTTGGCACATAGTTCGACCTCAAATCCGTCATCGCCGCCGTCCAATTTCGATTTGGACTACACCAGAGGCGATTTGTACAATCGAAGAATTCGTCGTGGTCACAGCTGCCCAACGCCGGACGCGATTTTGGAACCAGCCACGCCGATGAAACGTTCGAAAAGCGCCGTTTCGTTGGTATCGAAATCGGATCTGCCTTCTACGAGCTCAAAGAATACGTCGTCAGGTGAGAATTTTATGAGGATGCGTGAGCGGTTACAGTATGCCGCATGAGATCGCTTATATTCGCATTAGCATATCGTAGGATTAAGCTATGGGCGTTCTAGAGAAATTTTCTCACGCCTATTTTGACGAATTCCCACGCGGCCGGATGCCCACTCTGGCTACCGCTGGTTGACCACTGGTCATCGTATTAGATACGATGGCTATTGTGTGGAATTGCATTTTTGCATTGGAATAATTCCGTTATTCTGGATTCGTCGAAGTCCGGTTTCTCGTTTCTTACGAGGCTGTCTCGACTGCGGGTGATTTGAAGGGCGACTGTTCGGAGGAATCTTCATTTTGAGACGTTTGTAATCGAGTGAACTATGTCCCCCTTACGCATTTTACGATGTGCGTACTACG
The DNA here is from genome assembly GCA_034695185.1 of Discolaimus major. NCBI lineage: Eukaryota > Metazoa > Nematoda > Enoplea > Dorylaimida > Qudsianematidae > Discolaimus > Discolaimus major. Next base: position 3,844 of record JAQIWJ010000215.1, read on the forward strand.
AATGGACAATTGGTCTTATTCGAGTGGCAATTTTTGATGTTTTCTGAGGCTTTCGTCGAAGAAGCAATTAGCACCTGGAAATGGTGCAATAGGATTTCCGCTGAGGTATTCGAAGTAGGAAGTGGTGTGCGTGGCATGTTTTTTGCATTGGGCTTCCATCGAAGGCGGTTGCTCAGGTATCGCGAGTTAGGGCCCGTTTAGGAGGTCGTTTTTTGTAGACGAGCTATTTAGCAATGTCACCTGACTTTCGTCCTCGTGACTGTTTTCTCCATGTTGGTCGTATTTGCCAACATAATCCCGTAGGTTTTTTGCATGGCAGTTTATGCACCTGAGATTTTTTTATGCTGGTGAGGTGAGTCAAAAATGATGACGCATTCGAGGAGATAGGACGTCTGGAGATGGGGGTCGTAAGATAAACGACCCAAGCGTTGGTTTTGCAAAGCGAGATCGTTCGTCATGTCATCATTTTCGCGTTCAGGTAGCGAGTTTTGAGATTAGCTGCCTTTTTACCGCTTTGTTGACAAAGGCGAAGATTCACTTCGAAGCGAATGTACGTCGTCGGTGTTCAACCGAAACTCCTGGGGTGTTCGGGATTTTTCAATGTTAGCTTCTATACGGAGTCTGTCTGGGCGTCTTGTTTATTTTGTGCACTCGAAGAAGCACAAAATGAGCCGCTAAAAGACTAGGGTCGACTGCTGTTCGGCTCGTTTTAGTAGGCGATAGGTGATACTAAAGAAACTAAGGGCTAATTCGACGCGTAAATAGACTACTGTACTCGAATGATGCATGTACAGTACTTAGGATGAGAAAAATAGGGTCTTCTCGAATGTGAAAGCTTGCGACGATTCCGACGGTCGACGTCGGGGGGGGGGGGAGGGGTGGTGTCTGCCCAATTGTCGAAGCTATAAATCCAACCGCGTATGTAAACACAGGTGGCCGTGTTTGCTCGATTTTCCTGGTGAAATTGAAACAGGACGATTATTCGACGACTCGCCGTTTCAATTGGATGGTCAACGAGGGGGGGGGGACGTGAGTTTGACGATTCATACTCGATAGTAGTCAGTCATCTCGAATTGACCTTATTCAGACCCTCGTCAGTCTTCAACCGGAGTCGATTCGTTATGGCAGCATCACACAAAACGTGTCCCTGCTTCAAGACAGGAAAAGATACATCTTATTTGGGGGTGGGGTCACGCACGTGCATGAGATTAGAAACACAATAGGAGAGCGAGCACAGGTCGATCGCGGCATGGATAATTATGATGCTAATAGCAACATTGACGTTCACCTGATGTGAACAAGCAATAAATATTATTAGTAGTCATTGATGAAGCAGTAGCAGTAGTGTTATTCTGCATAGCAAATCTGATTGCTGTATTGCATATAAAACTGACGCACGTTTCTTTTTCAGGTACCAATAGGCCGGTAGCCACGGTTCGACCATTACCGCGACAGCCTGCGGTACAAGTCGTGGATCAACGAGTCATGGAAGCGGGACGCACGTTGAGACAATTGGCCGACGATTTCGATCGCAATCCTCGACCTCGTGGAGACGTGATTTTGGATATCGTGTTCCGCGTTCGAATGGTGCTACCAGGAAGAGATGCGATCATTGAGGTAAGCTAAGTTTATTATTCTGCTTCGTAAAGCCTTCAAAAGTTGACTGGGCAAAGGGGCATCTGCTGGACCCTTTGTGCATACTGTAGAATTAGGCAAATGCGGTTTTCAATGATGCGAGTAGAATTTCATGAATGCGCGAAGCGGATAGGTTTTCGCCTGGAGGTTTTGTTTGGATAATGCTAAATTAGCACCAATTCAATGAGCTGGTTGGTAATTAATTTCGAAGACATTACACATGAGCTAAAGCTAATGAGGTCGCAAGCTGTTACCTCGGCGTGGATACTATTTGCATTCTATTCTGAGTAACCAGTCGCCACCTGTTGGCGTCGTTTTATTCAATGACCACTGGTCATTCAATGAGTAGTCCTGGATGGACGTAAATTTATGTCGACGCAAACGTAAACGTGATGAAAAGGCCATTATTGTTTAGCGGCTTGGCTGCGCAATCTGGTGTTTTGGCTACGTGTGAATAGGGGGGCCTCTTTTCCATTCTATTTGGTAGCATGGTAGAGGCCAATGACGTTTTTCTTGGCTACTCAAAAACGGGTCTGACTGGTTGTGACCGGGGCCGGCAATAAATTGAAGCGGCCAGACGCGTTAATCGTTTTCGTGTCATGGCTCCTGGTTAATTAATATAATATCAATTAGGCATAGCATGTCTAGGTGAGCTATTCTAAAGGTGCCAAGGCGGACAGATGCTCCTTCTATGCCCTGTTGCTCAATTTTGATATCCATGAATAATAAGCTGAATCAAAAGGCGTATTGCTAAGATTCCCTTCTTTTTCAGGGTGTTTTGCGGGCGATCATGTTCGTGTGGATGCCGTAAGTCGATCCAGGATCAAGATTCGACTCGTGTACAAAGAGCTGTAGGTTTTTTTTGCTTTCATCATTTTAAAACTCACGCATTATTATCACAGTTGAATCTTGATTTTGAATCGTCTTTTTGAAAGCTTAGTTTTGATAGTAGGATTTACGTAGGAATTTAGCTGATAATTTTTCACCTTAAATGTTTGTTCATTCCAAGCTGACCGTTGCCAGTATTGATGGCATTCCACTGATTGAAATTTTTTTCTTGATCTTCCTTTCTTTTTTTTTTAATGATGGCTCAAAATCTAAGGGTCTGCTACATTGCTGCCTTGATTCACAACAGAATGCAATTTTGGAAGTTTTTAATGCCAAATTAATAATTGTTCTCATACGCTTTTTTGGCTGGCTTTAGTCGTGATGTGCATTTTGTGTAATCGTGCAATGATATATGCAATTCACAATCTTGTAAATACAGCACCCCATGATTATGTCTAAAATATAAGCAAAGTATACTGTAATTCGAGTCTTGTTTTTCCACGCGTCATTATTCATCACTTATGTTTCGGGTTTGACACGGTGCCAAGGGCGGTGTGGAGGTCGACCGGGGTCAGTATTGGACTGATGACGAACCAGCAGCGTCTGCACGTGCGTTTTTTCTTCCGAAATGAACTCGTGACTAGCCCAGTCATCTTCGGCTGAAAAGGGCAAGTCGGTCGAGACGGTGTCGAAAACGAAAACGGGGGCCCCCGATTGAATGAATAATGATCTTTTTCATATACAAATCGTCTTCTACGCATGGAAAAAAGGCGAGACGATTTCGTCCAACCCTCCAGTTCTTTATCCTTGGGACGGGTTTTTTGAAAAGCCATTACGCCTTTTACATTGGGAAGTTGTAAAAAAAGGAGCCAACGTAATCGAGTCCTTTGTGGTATTTGAGTTTTTATAAATGCTAAACATGGTCGCTTTTCAAATCTCGGAAATGGGAACGTGAACAAAGGTTTTGGTACACCTCATCCGCAGTTAGCTGCGGGGGAAAAAGTCGTCTACGTTTAGCATATGTTGACATATGGAAATTCCTGAAAAGCGGCTGCCCTTTTATGTGCTGATTGTAAATTCGTCTGATAGTATTGAAAAACAAGGTATACTGTAATGGGAATCTGAGTTTCCCACCCATGTTTGTTATCCGGTTTCATTGTTGACGAAACATTTGCGTTTTTTGTTGAAAAACCCAGCATATGCTTGGCTTATTCATGGGTCGCCTGTATGATTACATACAAGGCAGTTGCGAATTGAAAGGTGAAAAATGCAATGCGAAAAGCCGAGATTTTTATCCGCAAGTTGGATGATGCGAAGCATTGCTACAAGTCGGCTTATATTGCGATGCAAATGTTGTCTTGGAATTTTGCTGAAAATTCAACATTGCCAGAAAAAGGCATGTCCTTTGTATGTAGTGCATGCAAAGTTCTCATTTTGCCTTATCAAGAATGCTCATCAAAACAATGGAGCCCGTTTCGTGTGATCATGAAGATTCATGATTTCGACTAAATTGCGCTATGCAGTTAAAAAATCTTCACACTATTTTATGTTCTGCAAATGAGCCAATCGAAAACGTGTGCAGAGAAAAACGGCGTTTTTAGAACGACCGAATTCTCTGGATTAATCCGATACGAATTCTGAATAGCAGCTAATCTAGGCTAATCATAAAAAGCTAATCCAAGAAATCTCCATCTGTTCCAATCTATTCCGTAATGTTAGGCATAATGAATTTCATAAAATCACGGTATCTTCGAATTTAAAATTCAAACTGCCATTTTAAAAATTGCCTATAATCTAAGATCGACGCGGGGGGATGGGGGTGAGGGTTGGTCGAAAGATGGAAGCCAATTAATTAATCAGCGATAATTGTAACGAGCTGACCTATGGTCTCGTTGGGAAATGATGAAAAGCGCCGAACTCTCATCAGGGCCATCCATAGCTTGACATGTATTTGAGAAGATAAATTGAATTTTAGTCTTCGATACCATGGTGAAAGTGATGGATTATGTTGAAAATGAATGGACCACCCACGAAGGCCAGGGGTCAGTGCCTTGTTTTGGACGCAGATTTTCTAATGATCATTGGCATATAATTAGATTACTGAAAATGCAAGCGCGGATTTGCAAGCGAATTAGGTGATGGTGTCATGCGATTACAGTACACCTTGATGTCATCAAATTGAGGCCTTATTTGAAGTCTAAAACATAAAATAGCAAAATATGCATTCTGATTGGGAATTGCAATTTGTCTCAGCTTGATCAATCAAGCATAAATTTGCTTATCCAAAGTTATGCCAAAGGCATCACTGCATAAAATAGTGCAATTGCAATTTGATCACTGCAAATCGACATAACAGATTCAAATGAACAGAATAATATGGCATGAATTTATTCATTTAGCAGCTTGCAATAAAGCCACGATCAATCCGTACATGCCTAAGACCATTGCAAAACCGGTCATCAAAACTGCGGTCATGAATAATTGAGGTCTCAACGCTGAACTTCGGATACCCCAATTTCCCAATACACCAATGCACATTCCACCGGCCATTCCGCAGATCCCAACGCTCAGACCGCCTGCCAAATGGCTGAATGCTCTAAAATGCTTGCGTAGTTGTGGTCATTTCAAGATTTTTGCAAATTTACTCCGACAGACTGTACACAGGGGTTTTTTGAATTTTCTGCGCCAATAAAACCGCAACTACCAAGCCGTAAATTGCAATGACGCCTGCCATTACGGCGTGGACAATGGATTTCATCATCATATTTGGACGTCGTGGTGCAATTGCTGCGATACCTTGGCCGGATTTAGCCGTTCCATACGCGGCTCCGAATGCTGAAAGTTGCAAAATTTCATGCATTTTTGGCCAGCCAAAAATATTGGTCTTTGAAAGGCCATCATATTTTGAAAATTTCATAGCAAACGTACTGGGAAAAACGATTGAAGCAGCAACGCCGAGATTCCCTGCAAAAATACGAAATATTTCCGTGATAAATTATGCGACTTGACCATAAATTACATACCAATCAAGGGTGCTATGGCAAGCATACCCCAATCGGCATCCGAATATGTGACTGCCATTATTTTGGCTTGCTAAAAAATCACTTTATTTGGTAGCTAAAAATGGTCATCTTTCGGAAGAAATTGAAATAGCAGTATGGTAGGCATTCTGTAGCTAAGCTGATCACTGATCAGTAATCAATGCAAATTTTATCATGCTGATTTTTTAACAACTATCCTGATCATTGATAAAATCACTTTCACCATTCTCAGAAACCACCCAATCAATTGGCACGCAAACTTCTCCAAAAACAATCGCAAGGCCAGAACTAAGGCTATTTTGAGCAGAAATTGTAAAGAATGCACGTAAATAGAAACAGTCTCCAAAAGAACGCCCCATGTCTGAAGGAAATGAGAAGTTCTCATTGAACTAGAAGCCACATGTGTGAATATTTGAATATTCTGCAATCACTTGCATTGTATATCCGGTGCAGAAAAATGGAAGCAGGAAATGAAAGGGATCATGTAAAGAATAGTTCATTGTTGGTAGACGTTTGAATTTTGATGTGATTTTTGATAGAATTTTATAAAATTGGAGTCAAGTTTGTTAGTGAATTCACAGGAATCAATTTTGGTGAATCTGATCCATTGAAAATCAATATTTCTGATCTGATCAATTTCATGATCACAGACCAAAATGTCAAGCAGTGATCCACAGAATTCGTATCAATTCGAAGATGCGCTTGTGGCACCACTTTTTGGTAATATTTATCCACACATTTGACTGATCATGCATTCTGAAAATTTCCAGGGGTATTGGGTATCGTATCAGCAATCGTATTCTCGAGTAAGTCACTGAGTATTGTTGGAATATTTTTATCCGCAGTAGCGGTTACAGTATGCCAAGTTCATCAGAGGAAAGAAGTTTTTGGGATTTTGCTTTTATCTCATCGGTACATTTGTATGTAACACAGCATTGCGAAGTCTTCATTCCAAATCCATGTTGCAAAACTGAAGAAATATCGTCTGAATAGCCATTTTATGAATCAACCAGACAGACCTAACGTGAGAAATTCTCACCAATGTCCATATGTTTCGAAAGTGGCTACTTCGCAAATGGGATTAATTATTCATAAATTATGCACGAAGAAATTTCAATTTTTCCTGTGATTCCGCTGATCAGGATTTGAATTTTAGCTGCTGGTGCAGCATATGGAACTGCTCGAACCATGTTGGGAATTGTGGAAATTGCACCTCGACGACCACAGCTAATCATGAAATCAGTCGTTCACGTTGTCATGGCCGGTGTATTGGCCATTTACGGTTTGGTCATTGCTATTATCATAGCGGGCAGATTAGTAGCACCGCCTAATTATTCATTATTCAGGTATTTCTCACGATTTTCCCTTCTCACCTGCCTGTATATGCACGTGATGGTTTTTTGTAGCGGATTCGCTCATTTGGGCGCCGGATTGACCATGGGATTCACCGGATTGGCTGGCGGATGTTGTATCGGCGTATTGGGCGATTCGACAACCAGAGCCACCGGATTACGTCCTCAAATGTACATGACGGCTGTACTGTTGACCGGATTCGCTATGGTGTTGGGAATGTACGGATTGATTTGTGCTTTATTGCTATCCACCAAATAGCACTGCGAGATTTCGAATGTAGTTCAGAAATAGAATTGTATACGCAAAAGATTGCCATGTTTTTACGCTCTCCTCTGGGAGAGGATCTCGTTCCGAGAATCATGCGTGTTTTATGGATACCCATTCTCGGGACCTATGAGAATTTACTTATAACATTTCAGAAAAACAGTAGTTTTTATGATCGCTTTTTATGATCCGGGATGCCATGTTTATGCTGATATGATCTTCACGTTGTGATCATTCGCAAGGCAGCAATGCTTCCAATTTCCACGAATATATTTGACACACGCCTTCCATGCAACGGCATGAACGTCGGCCGGCTGAAAAAAATGAGAGCGATTACAGTATGCCAGGGAGCTTCTCGAGGCAGTGCTGCCTGGAGTACCGCGAAATGGCTCCAGTCTAGTCCCGGAGCGGTTACAGTACGCCTACCCGTACCAAATTCAGGAAAAGCAGCCGCATCCGGAACACTGGTCAATGGTTTCGTTTTCCAACAATGGAATTCTTTCTCGCACGCTTTTTGCGCCATGGTCGAATGTAAATTGATCATCAACGTAAAACAAATTACGATCACAATTGTTGAATAGGCCGAATTGACCATGGTCACCGACCGATTGTAAAATGAAAATCGCCTTTACGGATTAGCAAATGAACTAGAAAGAAGTGAAGTTCTCTTTTCTCCGACTGAAGCTAAAGGAGAACACCCCAGAGAGATAGAGAATCCTTTGAAAAATGATGGCGTGATAGAAAGATGCACGGCACTTTTAAAAGAAGCCTTTTCTCGGACAATCTACAGGCGTCAATGAAAACCGAGTGATCCAGAATTGGAGAATGAAACTAATCAAGTGTTTCCCAGACCTCCGGATTATGCGTAGCTATGATTACACTAGCTAAAGACGAGCGGCTTTCTTCTTTACTGAGAAGATGAATTGGTGGGGTTTCTGCTTCTACAGAATGAAGATAATTCCAAGGGTCTCGTCTCACGCAGGATGCCACGGCCTGCCGGAAAGAAGGAAAAGTTTAACGAGACTAGGGCAGTCGTTAATTTTAATTACGTATTTTCTAGTCCACATAAGCTCGTGACCGTTCGTAATTACGTGGCCTTTGTGAGGACACTGAATTCGGAGAAAGATAAGGATGCTTGCGTCAATGCGAAACACTGGGACTTCTCATGAACTTTCACAGCAAGGGGGGACACAACTAGCTTTTTCTGAACAATTTTCGAAAAGGTTACACGATTGATGAATCGGGACTTAATTTGTTTTCCATCACTCCAGGGGACAAGCGTGTTTTCCCAAAGATAATGAACGTCTGTTCATATCATTACAAAAAGGCAGCGTGATTTTGAAAAAAGCAACGTCTCATGAGGTTTTTGAGTATTGAAAAATTCGCAAGATCAACTTTAGGCATGGCTTTGGGAATTTTCAGTACAACATTTCTGAATTTAGCTAAGGCCAGTATGTCCAACTTGGACAACCTAGAATCCTTAGCTTCCAGTATGCTAACCCAGGCACTTGTATTGACGTACATAAAAAAAAGCATTTCCCATGCAGATAATTGAATGCAAATAACAGGGAAGCCATGTCAATATCCGGTTTTTTATCGTGTATATGAAGAAGGCTCCGAAATGAGCAAGAATGTTAGCATTGAAGGAATTGCATTGTTGCTATGCTGAAATTGAAAATCAAGAAAAACGTGTGGGTCATAACATGATTGACATTTTTCAGAGGTCTAATCAGAAAATTACGCCTTATCAGGCTTCTCGTGAAGCCATCTAAACTTCCTATTTCTAGCCAAGCATGCGTATGTAGTGATTTTTATGTCCTCCACGCTTTATTCAAGACAAACAGCTACAGTAAGCCTCCTATTCGGAAACGTCCATAGCCTCAACTACTATTTGCTGTGGATAAATCAGTATCATGAGTTTCATTCACAAGCTTCGCATGTTCTTATGATGATGAAATAAATCACTAGAATATTATTCAAATAAATCATCTTCATAATCCCATGCTTTTCAACATTGCTAATTCTACACAATCTATGCCCAGAAAAAGGCGTCTGGGTCAACACACTACATCATCATGGATCATAGTCGTAATGCGGATCGTTAATGGTAATAATCTCCTTTGTCCACACCATTGGTCATCTCCCGTAGTGACCGCGTCTCTCTTTTTTTTATGGTAAAACGATCGCTCAAGCGGTCAAAAGATGAATAAAAACGAGCCTCTGATTGCATAACCCGTACGCCTTTTCACCTGACCGCCTGTGAAGTCGGTAGAAACGATCCGCTTTCTCACCTGCCCAGTAGGAAATTCGATGCTGACCATTGGTCTGGTCATTTGGTCACTCGCTCTACGGCTTCCAATCTCTCTGCGGGTGATATCTTGGACCATTTTCAAGGAGATCAGTCATGCGTGCGATTTCTATCGTTTAATTGGCATAGCCATGAGAAAGAAATCTTTGGCCAGAGGGTCAATGAGTGACTCGATCAATCATTGGCCTGATGTAATCGACCATTTTAGCAATAGATACTTGTGTGGCTTTTTATACAGTGACCCTATTTTTTTCTGCATAGTCAAGGTGAATGCAGCAATATTTTGGTATATTCATCCAGAAATATGCCTTACATCTTCTCATGCAATCGATTGATTTTTGCATGCAATCGTGATCAAGCATTATCCAATCTCAAAAAGGCTATGATCACGTGACTGGTCATTCATTGATCCATTTCAGCCAGCACACCCTAAATCTATTGCCCCTATTTTCATCAGCCCCCCCCCAATTCTCCTGGACATCCATGGAAGATGAAATTCGAATAATTCCATCATGTGTCGAAAATTTGATAAATTCCTAATAAATGCACCATGCTCATACTTGCATGTAGTGTGGAGGAATTCTTTTCAAAATGCCTGTGGGTATGCTTGAGTGAATTTTCAATTTACGGAGCGTATCAGTATGTTGAATGAACGAGATTTTCAAGGCGTCCACTCTTCTTGTCCTGTCCTGTCCCGTCTCATGAAATACTAGTCTCAATAAGAAATAATACTTCATGAGACAAAATACGATATTCCAATTTTACAATAGGCATGCAGTTACGCGTGTAGAATGATATTTTTTTATTCATTCCAAATATTCTAATCCGTATCAAACTAAGCGATTATCTTGTTCACATTCTTTCATCCAATTATATCTGCGAAAAAAAACTTCAACTGGAAAACGCGTATCGTGTAAAACGGTTTTTCAAATCCTATGCATACATACAGACATGCGCAGTAGAATTTAGAATGATTTATGAACTGAGACGAATTTAGTGACCATCTGCTCTGGCCCTATGGATACATCTTTTCTCCGGTGACCATATGGAATGCACACTTTCTTCTATTGGTCACTCACAAAAATGTGTCTGTTGACGAAGATTTTCTTCACTTCTGTCTGCGAATGTCCACTTCTCGTTTGGTGACCTTGAAGGCGTAAGGACAGTGACATTACATTGGCGAACGTTGACAAAATTATTTCCATAAGCACCTTTTGCATCTTGATTTGACTATATTTGGTCGAAAGGTGATCATTCAAAGACAGATGCCTGCCTTTTCGGACGTCGGGCAGGCACCGGAATGACGTGAAGGAATGATCTGGTACTTGTTTGTGGTGCAGGCGTGAACGAGGTTAGTTGTACGAAACATTTCTCGAGTGCTGGTTGTTGGTGTCTTCTCATACGATTGCCTATTATGGCCAGTCTTCAAATCCAGTAAAGGAAATGAAGCCGTCTGATCGCCTTTTTCCGAATAGGAACGAGGTCGGAAAATGTCCACACCCAACCCAAGTGTATCTTTTGATCTCCACTCTCCATCCCCCGAAATGCAACAGTATCCTAGTCAATGACGAATGCGCATTTCTGCATGAAATTATGTCCACACCCCAAGGGTGCTCGTATAAAAACCAATGTCCCCTTTTAAAATTGTTTTCTCCCCTTTTTCTCAGCATTCAAATTCGATCATGCTGAAATTTCAATCACTGGGATTTCAATGAAATCTCTTGACGGCAGGGGGCGTTCTTGTTGCATTGGGAAAGGGAGGAGGGCGGGAAAAACGGCTTGTCCAAAGGCCGAAGCCGATGGACGACCATCTTATACATTATTCCTTCTTCTCTCTTTGCTGGCCTGGGATGATGGCCAGACCAATCCTTTCGGCCATGAGTAGTGTCAGCCAGTGGCTTGACCGTTTCTGACTTGAAAAGGATTTCTACCGTTTTTTTTTCCCAGACGAAAGGCATTTCTCAACGATTCAATGACCATAAAAAATACTTTGGTTATTGCATGATCCGACCGTACTTGAATGCGTTTTGAGAGTCAACCGTTTCACCTGAGCAAAAGAGGAGACGATACTCCGCCCAATACAATACATTGTACGTATCCTCGTTGAAAGAGCTATTCTTTATATTGGAAAGTTATACCCTCGGATTTTAAAATTCACAAAAGAATAAACCGTTTGAATTTGGACAATGCCCTCTATGCATAAAACAATGCCTCATTTCGGGCGTATGCTGGATTTTACTGGTGGATTTATGATGACATTTCTCAGACCTCGTCTCGTTCCATATTCAAGAAGGCTAAATCCAAAACAAGCAAGCGTAACGCAAAGATTATTTTCCCTCAGACAATGCGTATCGATGATCATTCTTTTATCACTTTTGCATTCTACGGAATCTAGTATCCGAGTGGATCTGGAATTACAGGAGCTTCGAATAGGAATGTAAGTGCATCATATTATTGATGTGTATGTAATGCTTGTATTTTTTTCGCCAATGTAATCCCTCCTCATGAACCGAATCGTCGTTTGACACGATTCGAAAATTTTCGCCACCAACTTTTTACTCACGGTTTCTACCATGGGTCCTGTTTGATTTGCGGCTAAAATATAGGCCCCTCTCTCTCTCACTCGCTCTCTAGCATCAGCATTGGGAATATATGCTAGCCGATTTTCGAGTAGCCTTTCTCCATCCATGCCACCGAGAGGAGTTTGTATTGCATGGAGGAGAAGAAAGTGTGACAAGTGTCCATCTAGGACTGACTTTGGCAAACTCTCAGCCTCGGCAACGTTTGTTGGTCAAGCGTAAGCGATCCAAGAGTTTTGGCCCCCTGACTATAAGCTCTCAAAGTTCACGGTTTCCGTCTCCATGCACCCATGGGTTCGTTTATATTTTGACCATTGGTCATTTCCATTCCGATGGGGGACGGGGAAACCGTAAGCGATACCCTGTATATGTGAGCCACGACGTTTAGAGAAAAAGGCGGCTGCCGCCAATTTAGTGACCAGTGCATGGGGGCAGCAATGGCTAGTAAATATTTGTCAGTCTACTTCACATGACTACCTTTGGAAAAAAGAAATCATCAGCATCCGTATAAGAAGATGCATCCCATTCCATGACCCCCATCATGTATATGCGTATGTGGGAAAAACCGTGACGAGTGACCAGTGGCTATCGTAGACGACGCCAGATGCATTTTAGCATCCCATTTTATACGTATTGAAAAACACGAATCCATATCCGCTGTTCACGGTGTACCCGATGCTTGATTTGAGAAGCTCCAAAAAGCTACGGAGCTAAAGCAATAGCAAGCATGAAGCAATCGAAGCACGAGTAAAAACATAAATTGGCTAGTCGTGCCTTTTAACATAAATTGAATTAGGCCCATTGCATTGCATGAATGGATGGTCAAGCTGTCTTTTTATCCTACAGGAAGAATGTATGCCCTCATGAAGAAGTGGAAATTGTGACCATACAAGAACCGTGTACCCAAGCGTATACAAGATACGTGCGTAAATGGAAACCGAATTGCGACAGCGAACGAAGGTGGTGCGTTGTCCGGGAACCAAAGTACGGTTCGAAATTATTTTTATCTAATGCAAATGTATACGCAATTAGCAAAGCTAAAAACAACAGTCTTCTCGCACCGCGCATCTTCTTTGGACAAATATCTCGTAGCAACACTCGAGCGAGACTTTGTGTGTTTCTGATGAACTCAGACCGAGCGTCTGTATGGTTTCGAGTGCTTTTACTAGTTACAAGGTGTTTGTTGTATGTTTTTACAGAACCGTATATTATCGTACATTGAAACCGGTGCAACGTGAACGTAGACACACGACGTACAAATGCTGCCACGGTTGGAACCGTACACCTGGCGAACAAGGCTGCTTACGACGTAAGAATTTTTATGCCCTTAGCCAATATGCAATGTACACATACGCAATTCAATATCGCAAAACAGTGTTAGCTTCGAATTGCATTGCTCACGGGGAAAAATACAGTACACGCATGCGATTGGCATCGGTCCATCCGTAAAGGGACCGTGCTTTTTTTTTTTCTTGGATGCTAGTCAACCGATTCGTCTCCCACCCGTGGAGCCATCTGCTTTTTTACTCAGCCACCACTCCTCGTTTGGAAGTCGAGTGGCCTTTTTTCTACCACGGTCAGCGGTTAGCCTCTGTGGCTAGGGCCATAATAGGATAAAAAGCTATGAACGATTTAAAAGCCAGGGGCAAAGCTTCACCTGACTCAAGAATTCTAGCAGCAGGGTGGCGGGCGGTTTTTTTCCAAAATGCTAACGGAAACGTTGGCTAAAAATGAATTTGTTTGATGTGAAAAATCAGCACCTACACAGCTGATGCGTGCATTTCTCCCTACCAATTCATGGTTATAAGTAGCAGCAGGAAGGCGAGAGGAGAAAACATCGTATTTTTTCGCCATTTACTCATAAAAAAAAGGCCATGAGGGGGAGGATCGTAGATTTGAAAAAAACGTAAGCCCATTGAGGGTCAGCGTAGGGATGGATGATTGGTGAGATTTCTTATCTCGCCCAATATGGAAAATGCCAAATGGTCAATGGAGGATGATGAACGATCAATGTGATCACGTAATCGTCCAATGGTCAACGTCTGCCGTGTTGGTCAGTTGACTTTTTCACCCTCCTCCATATTTGACGGATGACCGAGGCCGGGGCGGGAGTCAGCAGCGCACTTGACCATTGGTCATTAGATGAACTCTGCTGATAAGACGATGATACCCTGCTACGTTTTTCGCATACCATTTTCGGGCAACGGAGAAAGGGGAGCGTCTCCTTATTCAGTGAAATTCAAGCAATTCTCACATTTCGGAAGTTTTGCACTACAGATTTACATTGTAAAACAAGAGGGATAATCCGATTATGCCTTGTACATAGGTAAGGTTTATGATGGGGCTTTTTCTCATGCTTGTTCATACTGCATTTGTTGACTTTCGCCGAGGCGACGGATGAATACAAGGGACCGTTCTTCATGAGTATAGCCCAGGTAAAGCGCGTTTACCTGGTTGACCATCCTGTGAATATAAAAACTGTCCACATTTCGGACCGTGGAGAAGAACGAAAGGGTTTTTGGCTATGCTCGTGTACGAATTTACGAAAAGCACTCTCGGTTCGTATGTAAAACGAGGATTATTCGCTACCGTTTTGGTCGTGAGAAAAACTACACTCGTACCCAGGCCCTAAATCGTGTAATTTAATTGAGATGTAATTCGTTCGAAATACTCGTCACGATTACTTTCATCGCAAACAACTTTTGAGATGAAATTTGTGAAAACAAAGATCCTGCTATTTGCCTCATTTGTAAATGACCGCTCGAAAATAGCCAGTGCGAAGAAAATGTGTCACAAAAAGCATGATGATAGGCGTGCATTGATTCGTTTGTAGATTTTATCATGCATTCATGTACAGTAAGCGTTGCTGCTAATTTTATTACAAGCTAAAAACAGTGGGCATCAGGCAGGGATCCGAGAATCGCATAAGCCAGTACTATCTTCTGAAATGTTCATCAACTCTTGTAAGCAAAATTTCGAATTCCCCCGGTTCTTCAAATTGAGAATTTGTGTACATTTCCAAACTACGTATTTAGCAATCGTAAATGAAGTCCCTCATTTGGCTTCTCCCAGCTAGAATTACAGAAGGACGCTTTAAGAAGAGAGTCTTGTTATGTTCGGGTTTTAAATTTCCTTATGTAAATGGAGACTTTCGGGGCATTGATTACGTTAGCGGAAGTATTTGGTTTGTTCCCTATATATATCCTAATCGTAAAGGATTTACGTCTCCGAGAATGAGACACCGGTATAAGCACGTGTCAGTACCGGAAACATCAATATTGACCCAAGAGAGACCAGTGGTCATTTACTAGCTTCAACTGGAGACACCATTGAATTCATCTTCGCAGTATGCCCTAGACACAAGCACTAAACTGAACCAATAGAGCGTATGTAAATAGAAAAAGAAGCAACCTCGAAATGCCCTCCATCCAATACACAGCAGCATAGAAATGTACAGATTGAGATCAAGAAATATGCTATTTTCTTTGATCACTTCTTATAGGGGAAATCTTGATTTTTTTATAGCCAATTGCACATCGGATTTGTGTTACAATGGCGGTACGTGTAGTATGAATAGTGAAAATGGAAACGTTCTCGGCCTTCTGGTACATAATCAGGCCTCTGTCGGCGACGGTGGCAATGCCGAACGTCTGTGCAATTGTCCACACGGATTCCAAGGATCCAGATGCCAATATGGTAAAACGAACCAATGACCATCTGCCTCTTTCATTTCATGCCATTTGCAACAGTACGACGGTCCAGTTTTACTTTGAGAAAACGGGCTCTAATTTGTGCACTTTGAATTCGAGACAGTGCAAAATGAAATTTCATAGCAAGGGTGGTGTACAGTGAAAAAGTTCATTGTAGAGGGATCATGCATGAATGAGCATACAAGATTTTTAGGCCTCGGCATATTGAACTTGTTGCTACCGCTTTTGCAATTGCGCAATTTGCAAAGCTAGTTTCGGTCACTCAAGTTCGTAACAGAAAAAATGTTTGCATTTTATGAATGAGCACTGATGAGTAATGTCAATGCGATCATGAAAAACTTTATTATCTTGGTTATAATAGTGCGTAGAAAAGTTTCCGTATGCCAGATACAGCCTACTCTGGAACCGAAATAAGCAAGATGCTGTAGGGAAGGCCAGCATTGCTGCCTAAAAACTAGCATGGCCAAAGCTAGAGCACCGATAAAATCATGAGATTATTAATGATAGCAACTTTGGCTGGTCAATTTTGCACTAGCCTTTAGCAATGCCGCATTACTCGGTCATAGATAAACTGTGGTCAGTAAATTCACAAATAAGCGAGTCCATAAAGACATGGACATTAGGCGATTTAGTGAAGGCGGTGGCACTTTTCAAAAGGGGAAAATTTATGATGCAGACGTCAACGGTGTCGGTGCCAACAGGCGTCGAGGTTATTCATAGCCAGAGGGCTAAAAACCGAAATTCACACAAGGCTGATCTTGATTTTGTACGCGCATAGGCGTATATGGCCTAGATTAGATTTTAGAAAATTACACTGAAAATTGTCTTCAGGGAACGTGCCATGTATTCGTAATAGGGGATGATGGGGTGTGAAAAAATGCATCCATAAAAATAGGCGTCAAAAAGAAGGCGCATGAATGAACATGATGCAATTATAATTGGATCAGAGGAAATTTTAGAATAACTTTGAAAAATCACCATGCAATGTATTGGGTCTGAATGGGACTTTGTCCAAAGATAGCAAAATAATAATTTTACATTTCAGACGTCAATGAATGCTTGGTTTCCAATGGAGGATGTGCTCATGAATGTTGCAATGTATGCATTGTTTATCGATTGATCAGCAGATCAATGCGTGATCCTGATTTCAGACCGTTGGCACCTTTTATTGCCGATGTTGGCCAGGATTTGAGCTTGCTTCGGACGGGAAAACATGCATTGGTATGAACTTTGCAATTTACGAAAATCATAGTCCACACGGAGGTTAATTTTTAGACGTGGACGAATGCGAGCTTCATAACGGCGGATGCGAATATCGATGCGTGAATACAGAGTATGTAAAAATTTACATACTTCACATTTACGCACTCTGTTGAAAAAGTTCTCGACCTTTTCATTCACTCGTGTCACTTCCATGTCTGAGAAAACGCCTAAACACGCAACACGAATGGACATGCGCAAATTCTCAATATGCCACATACAATTAAAGTTTTTCAGAGGCGGTTTTCGATGCGAATGTGGTCCATCGAAACAACTGCACTCGGATGGGCGTCATTGTATTGGTGAGTATATTTCTGCGTGTCAGTCAATTCGTATAAAAATAGTATGCATTGATTTTCTGAGTCTCCAAGAACAGCAATTCTGGCTCCTTGCATTTTAAAATTCCTACTGTACGAATGCTGGCGATTGAGTCGTCACTGCTGTCAGTGCCAGGATGAAAAGAGGAGACCGAAAAAGAATGATCGATTTCCACTGAAACGCGTAACGGTGTAATTGCCAAAAAGGCCGCGTCAATGGCCTCGGATATGATCATTACATAATTATCGTGAAAAATGCAGTTGGGAAATTTTGACAAATGAGCGTGTGTTCGAAGACACGTGCAATTGTTTTTACCGAATCAGCGAGAGATGATTTGAGAGAAGTGATTGATTTCATGACTGCCTAGAAAAAGGTCATGACGCCAAGTCGAGACGCATAAAAAATGAAGTTAATAACCTTGAAATATGCGCGTAAATCACAGCATAGTTGATTTCTGTGCCTTGACGTGGTCAGGCATGAAAATTGCGTCTAATTGCGATGGCCTAATATGGGAATTTGCACAAGCAAATTCTACAGTATGCCAGCATGCTAATTTCTGAAATGTCTTGACTTCTGCCATGGAATAAGAATGAAAAAATGCAAGCATATTTGCATGATTGACAGTTAGCATATCCAAATTATCATATTTCAGACGAGAATAGCTGCGAATACAATAACGGCGGATGCAGTCAAATATGCGAAGAGGAGAATGGGAAATTCTTTCGTTGTCGATGCCGTGCCGGTTATAAATTGGCCGATGATAAAAGAACATGCTATGGTGAGCGGAAGCCATTTTGTTTTTGGCACTCACCACCTCCTTCATTATGTGAAATTACTCGTACGCATGAAAAAGCATATGGCCAATGAGGAGGTTGATTATTTGTGACACCAATGAGTGCTCAATAATTCATGAGGTACAGGCCCTAATTTGGCGTATATGGGGGGTTTCTCCATATTTGAAATGGGATACATTGTTTTCAGCAGCCCAAGAAGGCGTTGGAGATGCAAATAATTTACCGTTCTGTAAACAGGGTATCAAATTTTGACGCGGTTAGTCCAATTGAAGCAGCTAATCATTGGATAGAAATCATATAATTCAAGCTGAAGCAGTTGTACTGTAATCGATTAAAATCTTGCAAGATGAGCGCAGCAATTGCATTTGATTTGCGTTGCATAAGCTATTGATCAATTTGCATCCATATATCATCTGATCAAATATTTCAGCATTGGATCCGTGTCAAGAGAACAAAGGCGGATGCCAGCATCATTGCGTGAATGATAATGGCCGGGCACGATGCCAATGTTATCCTGGATATCGATTGGATAGGGATAGGAGAACATGCATTGGTAGGCATGGATTAGCTTTTGTCATAATACATTCTGAATTTGGCTGCTAGCCTGACATCAACGCGCAATAGCATCGCAAATACAATGCTCGGAATATTGATTATGTAGTCATAAATGATCGCAATCGATTTTCAGACGCCGATGAATGCGCATTGACTGGCCAAGGCGGTTGCGAGCAAATCTGTACGAATTCCCATGGTTCATACACGTGCAGATGTCATCACGGTTACGAATTAGCATCCGATGGCCGATCATGCCGAAGTATGCCAATACATTCACAATCAAGTATCAGCCTAATTCAGTTCATTCAGGGGCCCGCGAATCGTGTCAACGCGATAATGGCGGTTGTGAACATAATTGCCACGAGACCAATGATGACATGGGTATCCGATGTTCTTGCAGGGATGGTTTTGATTTGGCGCAAGATAAACGTCGATGTACAGGTAAATTCAGCCAATCAGCAATTTCGCTATGCATGAAAAACTGGCTTTATGTGGTGGGCTTGGGAATGTGAAACAAGCCCTAATTCGGCTGGCTTTGTTCAGAGTCCAGTAAGAAATGCACGAGAAATGAAAGCGGTGGTGGGTGTCATGTATCTTGCTCCGATTCGGCCAGTGGTCAAACGTCTTGCATGTGCCGCACTGGTTACAGTGTCCTGCAAACCGCGTCTGGTCCAGTTTGTGTTGGTCAGTATTACTAAATATGATTGCACGCTTTTTGGGGGATTGGACTTTCATTGAGAAAATCCAGAAAATGCTTGCCATTCCTGTCAAGAAACGCATTAGAATTGAATGCTGTGTATTTTTTTTTACTCATAATCATCTGAATAGATGTGAACGAATGTTCGGATCGGACTGCCTGTTGTCAACAATCGTGTTACAATCATCCAGGGAATTACAGTTGCGGTTGTTTCCCTGGCTATCGATTATCGAAAGACGGATGCAGATGCATTGGTATGCAATAAAGTATTCTTCTATCTTCTTGCGGATTCCTCAATGGCATTGGTCACAATCTACTTTCGGTGTGGTCTTTCCTACTGTAACCGCTCGGATTTTTCTTCTTTCGGTATTGCGCGTGATTTCTTCAATTGCTGCTTTCTTTCATCTGATCACGATTTTTGTGACCCTTGATTATTGTGCATAGATATCGACGAATGTGAAGACGACATTTCTTGCTGCCAGCATTCCTGCGTGAATACGGTCGGCAGTTATCAATGTACATGTAGATCGGGTCATAAAATTAGCACCGATGGATGCACATGTTCACCATTGAAAGGTCTGATTTCCCCCATTAGAAATCACTGATAGTACCACAGTAGATGTAAATTTAGTTCAACATTTGAACATGTGCTTACGTCGACCACGTCGACGACAAGGCCGTGGTAAAAATGGCCATCAGGGAGCTTGTTGCGATCAAATTTGTCGATATACGCCTGGTCAAAGCGAATCAGGATATGAATGCGATTGTTATAGCGGATATCGATTAGAATCTGATGGATGTCATTGCACTGGTACATATCCATTTCTCCTTATCACTGACCAGTAGTCTCCCTTCTCAAAGAATACCGTTGCATTTTTTATTCGTCCAGATATTGACGAATGCACTGAAAAATCGGCATGTTGTCAACATACGTGCCAAAATGGCAATGGCAATTATACGTGCGGATGTAATCCTGGTTTTCGTTTATCCTATGATGGATGTACATGTTACGGTACATTTTTTGTCCATGTCCATACGTGTATTTGAGTTTTGCACCGCTTTTTTTGTGATCGTCTAGATATTGACGAATGCCAAATGAGGAATGGTGGGTGTCAGCAGCTTTGCCAAAATTCACCCGGCTCATTCGTGTGTCGATGTCAAAAAGGGTTCATGCCTGGTGCTTCTGATGCTAAAATTTGCGAAGGTGCGATTAGGCGGAAAAAAATGCACGCGATTTTTGCATAGCATTTTGCCATATTGCAGATATCGATGAATGTTCAACGTCCAATAATGGCGGATGCGAACATATATGCGAAAATACGCAAGGCAGTTACAGATGCGAATGTAGATTGGGTTATGTTCTGTCGAATGATGGAAAAACTTGCGAAGGTAAAATGGTCCCCCTGATCGTAGTGATCAGTGATCAGCATTGCTGATTTCAGATATCAAAGAATGCGTCAATAATAACGCTGGTTGCGATCATACTTGCACAAACGAACCGGGTTCTTATCAGTGTTCGTGTCAATCGGGATATACCCTTTCTCAGGATAGGCATACTTGCGATGGTACGCAAATTTTCTGCAATGTCACCAGTGCAATGATCCGGGATGTAATTTTTTAGACACCAATGAATGCATGCACTCGAATGGCGGATGCGAACAGATTTGCAAAAATGAACCTGGCGGATATCGATGCCAATGTTTCCCAGGCTATCAGTTGGCTGCTGACCAACGGTCATGCGTAGGTACGTAAAATACTGGCTTCATTCTTCTGAATCCCAAGCAATGATAAATATTCGATATAGCTGTTGGCTGGAGTCAAAATCAGAGGCAATTGAGACATGAGAAAAGTATGACCATGCGTCGTGTGTGAAAATATAGCACGCTGATAGCTTTTTGATGAATTCCATTACTCATTTCTACTTTCCCTTCGAAAATACATTAGCTTCCCTGATTCTTCATGAAAATTCACAATTTTCGCACGCATTTTTGACCCCATTCTAATCACTGCATTCCTTTCCCCTATTCTTCGATTAGCGGCTTTATTTTCCAGTCGATATGCACGCTGAGAGAATTGGCGTTCGATTGAACGATACAAGTATTGACACGAACGATTTACAATTCAACGCGTCTTCGTATGGTGGCGAATATAATTACTATTTGGAATGGCCTCAAAAATCGGCTGCCGTCAATTTACCTATGAATCACGGACGAGGTTGGTTTTTAGCATGGATCATGAAAGCTTGCTATGAGTGCTGTGATGCTTGTTCACATTCCTCTGCATAATGCATGCACCTAGGATTACTGTAACCGATGCTAAGCATCGGCTGTTTCCAGAATGTGACCCTGGTCGATTTGGGAAAGACTGCGAATTGACGTGTGCTCATTGCCAAAATGGCGGACGTTGCAATCGGCGTCAAACCGGATGCGAATGCAGATCAGGATGGATCGGATTGATATGCAATGAGACATGTCCTGATGTAAGAGTTTGCAATATTAGTCGGATGCAGCGATCATGTGGACGTTTTCAGGGATTCTGGGGCGTCGGATGCAATAATTTATGCAGTTGTGGGAATGGTGGATTATGCAATCCGGTCAATGGAGAATGTCAGTGTCCACCAGGGGTCACTGGGGATAATTGTGAAACTGGATGTCCACCAGGTGAGCCAACCACGTGCAGGTTTGAGGGCTAGATCAGACGCCATCAGGCGTACTGTAACCGCTACTGACTGTGAGAAAATCGTTTTGAAGCCAATTTTTAAATTCCATCAAAAATGCCCAATTCAAACATAAAAAGCAGGCACATTTCAGGCAGATACGGTGAACGTTGCGACAAGCCATGCCCACTCACATGCCTGAATAACGTATGCGATCGTTTGCACGGCTATTGCCCATGCGAACCGGGCCGATTCGGACAACGTTGCGACCAAACGTGCCCGCCATTCAAGTACGGCCGGAATTGTCGACACGATTGCAAATGTCACAAAGATCACAGCCAAGGTTGCGATCCGGCAACTGGAGAATGTAAGCATTTTTCGACTTGACCACCTGAAAAGCACAGCATCCGCATTTTTTAGGCCTATGCAAATCCGGATATCACGGTCCGTTTTGCAAAGTTCGATGTTCATCCGGATATTATGGCCCTGGATGTTTGAAAAGATGCGCATGCGAACCAGGAGTCTCGTGTGATCCGGAGAATGGTCAATGTGAACCCAAATGCAAACCAGGATATACTGGAGATGATTGTCGACAACGTAAGGTCAAGCGGTTACAGTAATCCAAATCGCTAAAAAGCGATTTTTAGCATGCCCACTCGGAAGATACGGCGTGAATTGTGCTAGCGTTTGCAATTGTCCTCAGAAGCAATCGTGTCATTCGGCCACTGGTGCCTGTAGTTGCCCATTCGGATATATGGGTGATAATTGCGATGAACGTAAGCCAAATTTTTGATCTCTAAATTCAGAATAATGAAATCGTGATTTCAGCATGCCCACAAAATCGATACGGTCCAATGTGCAGTCGAGAATGTGCGTGTAAAAACGGAGGCACATGTAATCCGAATGATGGAAGTTGTTCTTGTGCTGCAGGTAAATCGATATTTTGATTACTAATCGATAAAATCAGCACGGCATCTTTTCAGGATTCTATGGAGCAGCGTGCACAGAAAGTAAGTGGTTTTATCTTCGAGCCAAATGCCGCTGAAATCATGAAAATTTATTTCAGAATGCCCGCCCGGCCGTTATGGCACAGATTGCATGCAAATTTGCGAATGCATGAATGGTGGAAAATGCAATCCATCCGATGGCACTTGCACATGTCCAGCTGGTTGGAGAGGATCCATGTGCGATAAAAGTATTGTTTTTGATGACTCAATTGATCAAAATTATAAAATGTGCCAATATTTCAGTATGCGAAAAAGGCACTTTCGGTCTGAATTGTGAGAAGAAATGTCGTTGTCATCGTGAAGCCGCTTGTGATCCTGGATCTGGTGAATGCATATGTCCACCAGGGTGGCAAGGTGAACGATGCGATAAAACGTGCCCAGAAGGTACATTCGGAGCCGGATGTATGGGCGTGTGCCCGTGCAAGAATGGTGCAGTTTGTGACCCCATATCAGGTATGAATGAAATGGATATTCAAATTTGAATGTCAAATAGTCAATTTTGCAGGACAATGTTCATGCATGCCCGGATGGCGTGGACAACGTTGCGATAAACCGTGTCCGGATGGATTTTATGGCCGAGATTGTGCACAAATTTGCAATTGCGGAACTGGTATGTAAATCACTGCTTGCAGTGATCATATTTGACATCGATATTTCCATTTCAGGAAGCAGTGACACAAATGCGGTTTTGGCCCAATGCCACCACGTGACCGGAGAATGCAAATGCGATCCTGGTTGGACAGGACCCGACTGCAGAACCCCATGCCAACCTGGCACGTGGGGTATTGGATGCGCAAATACATGCGAATGTGCGCATGGAGCTCAATGTGATCCTGTCACAGGTACAGTATATGCTTTTGCATGGCTGAACATCAATGATCACATGGTCACGTTTTAGGCGAATGCACGTGCCCAGCAGGATCGATGGGTAAACGATGTAATCAAGATTGCCCGCATGGATTATTCGGAGCCAATTGCGTCCAACATTGCCTGTGCTTGAACAACGGCACCTGCGATAAGAAAACTGGAGAATGCACATGCCAATCCGGTTGGCTGGGACCCGCATGCGAATTTTTGTGCCCGTTTGGATATTACGGATTCGGATGCGGCCGAAAATGCAATTGCAAAAATGGAGCTGCTTGTCAACCTGTGACTGGACAGGTAGAAATATTTTAAATCCAAAGATGACTGACAAGGAAAGCTACCTAGGTGTCCTATTGATAATGCAATGTGGGATACCTAGATCGATAGAGAATTTGATTCTGCAT
>JAQIWJ010000216.1:0-28115 GCA_034695185.1 Discolaimus major
GAGAAGAAACGAAAAACGAAATGGGATAATTGATTAGATTATGATATTCAGGTGATCACGGTTTTGGCAATTGCATTTATGTTGATTTTTTCCATCTTCACGCGAATGTACAGTATCTGTGAATTCGTCAATTAAATTGCGCAATTATGATATCGATGATCATATATTGAGTATCCCGCTGATGCGGTGAAATATTTGCTCCAATTGCGCAATTTTGATCGTATTTGAAAAATGCCTGCTAGGCGCTTGTGGAAGCGCTTACAGTACGCCAGTATAGGGCAAATTCAATTTGTCTAATTGGCTTGATGAGTTTATTTTGGAACACGTTGCCAAGCAATTGTTCATCATGGCCATGCTGATTTTGCTAGAATCTACTGGCTAGTGAATATTTGGCTCTTCGGATGACCGGTGAATATGAGCCAAGGTGAATCGCATACTGATCAGAATCAATCGATTGATGATCGATCCAAAGTATTGATAATTTCGATGTTCATTTTGGGACCCTGGGTCTCAGCACAGCCAGGAGACCATATGGATCACCAAAATATGACCAAATCCTTGCAGGCACCCGCGCCACCAGGCACCACAACGCTGTACACCGATGATCGCTTTTGGGAAATCAATTACGGTCTGATCAATTACAGAAGAAAGCATCCGAACGCTTTTCATCCGAACGTATGCGACCAATTTCACAATTGGATCATGAACGGCAAGCACGATGATATGGACGAATGCAAACGCATCTTATTCAATCACGCTCAAAATTCAGATACGAAATGATCATTCGCACATGTGATCATACATAATCACCAATCAAATTTCCATTAGATTTTTACGTGATCACAGATAAATTCGCATTAAATTACCTTACAATTAATCGAACCAGCAAGATGATCAATCAAAGAACCCCATTACACGCCCGTATACAGCGAGAAGAAATAGACGTACAATAGAAAGATCGGATATAATAATAACGCCCTCTTTTGATGCAGATCTTCCATGCATAACAGTGTACCGGCGCTGTAGACGGCCCAAACGACGCCGAAAGTCTGAAAACGTGGTTCTATTCAGCATTTTTATAAGGAAAAATGCAACGTCTTACCTTGAAGAACATGGCCAAATAATGCCAACGTTGAACCACTGGTAATATCCCCGCAACGACGACCAATGGGATCAAGCAATATCCGATCACGCCGAGGCATTGAGAATAAGTCACCTGAAATGATTGAGCGTTTAGCTTTGGATAATGTTGTGATCCACAAAACTACCTTACCTCTCCTCCAAGAACGCGAGCCAAGAAGAATATTATGAACGAACCGAAAAACCATATCGTCAATATCCAGGAAATCACCTGAAATGCGGAGATTCATCACATGCATCTGATTTTGGGGAAAATCATTTAGCACTTACGTGGAACTGGCCGTATAGCGATAATAATGCGTAGATCAGAACAACGAACAGTGGTCCCCAGAAATCCGGACTATCGCGAACCAATTGAATTTTCAGCCGAAAATATGGCAACGGCAACATAACGCATCGGACTTTGTAGTAGATATCTCGAAGATCTATATCCAGCTCTTCCCTGAAACAATGGATTTCTGCAGCCAAGCAGCTGTGCATGGACAAAAATCAACTTACAGCAGCGGTTTTTGAAAATCCTCGTCTTCTTCCGTTTCCAATAGCCATCCGAATCCACGGTTGTCCAAAAATCTGCTCCCGGGACCGCCAACTGCTCGTCGTCTCGTACCTTGTTGATCGGCGAAACTTCGATCTTGAGATGGGCCGGAAATGCTTCGTCCGTCGATGGATCCGCTCACATCGTAGCCTAAAAAAGGAAGCAGTAAATAAATTGCACCAAAAATAAATCTCAAATTGAATGAAGAGACCATGATTATCCTCACCTGTCGCATTGGATAAATCGAATTGTAAAAATCCAAATTCCTTCGGTCCCAAATCAACGGTGTCTTTCCTGGTATTTTCCGTCGGAATAAAAGGCGTTTCAACGCCAGGAATTGCTCCGAAATCCAATACAACCTCGTCGGTTTTCGATTGATTCTGTTGAGGAATAGGTGCCGAAAGTGGAGGATTATACGCCATGAATCGTGGATAAAATTCTCGTCAAATTTAGACTAATCGATCACTAATAATCCGGATGATCTGATCGGTCGGATCTCGATTATCCCAAAATTAATTCTCCAAATTTTCCAACCAAGGAAGGAATGCTGCGCACACTCGTGACTGCTTATGACAAAAACGTGCAGTCTGCTAGACGAGGCGCCACGTGGGTAAAATTCTCGATTTTCTCTACAGAAAAAAACGTGGAAACTGGAAAACGTGGATGGTAAATTTCTTGAATTCCAGTAATTTAATCCGAAATTAATTGGATCAAAATGGATTTAAATATTGCCCATTTCCTTCTGGTCATCCTGATTATCGTGCACGACGCTAATTCTCTCCGTTTCTTCCTCGAACCGAATATGAAAAAATGCTTGAAAGAGGAAATTCACAAGAACGTGGTCGTGACTGGCGAATACGAATTACAAGACGCTGCTGGACAACGAGCCAGTGTTCACGTAAGTCATTTTGTATTTTTAAATTAGTATTTTTTTATTGGAATTTGGGAAAAAATGTATTTTCACATGATTCATCCAGTTTTACTGGAAATTGCCACACACGCTTTTTCAGGTCACCGATACTCGAGGTCATACGCTATTCAAGCGAGAGGATTTCGTGGAATTGACCGGAAAATTCGCATTTACGGCGGATGAATACGATATCTTCGATATTTGTTTCATTACAAAGGTACCTCAAGGTAATGCCAATCCTAGCTTTTTCATTATTTTTCGATACTAAAGTGAATTTAATTTCAGGCATGCATGGCAACCGTCGCGAATTGCATTTGACGATGAAACACGGCGTGGAAGCAAAGAATTACGAAGAGGTGAGCTTTATAATTATGGCTATGCTGCTTTTATTGTTTCCAAACGCATACTCAACAGCAGATCAGACTATGGTTCACAAGACCACCGCTCAATTTTCATTGAGCTTAATAACGCCCATCATTTCAGCTGGGCAAAGCGGAGAAATTGAAGCCGTTGGAAATCGAGTTGCGTCGGTTGGAGGATTTGAGCGAAAGCATCGTTCAAGATTTCGCATACATGAGGCAACGCGAAGAAGAGATGCGAAATACCAATGGTAAGAAATCTGATCGTTCTTCGGAAGACCAATACTAAACCTGGTCTCTTTTCTTTCAGAATCGACCAATTCTCGCGTATTATGGCTGAGCATTTTCTCGATGTGTTGCCTTCTTGGTTTGGCTACGTGGCAAGTACTGTATTTGCGTCGCTACTTCAAAGCCAAGAAATTGATCGATTAGCTGTGAAGAACAAGAAGGTACGTTCATCGCGAGCTCATAGAAGCTTTCTTGTAATAGCATCCAGACCATTGGTCTGGGTTTTTTGTGGGTGTTTTTTTTTTTTTTGTTTTAACCTGTTACGTTCGTTTGATGGATTTCCGTTAGACTAGATGAATTGTGGTGGGTTCGTGTCGTTACGGGATGATTTTGTGTCGCGTCTATTCTATGTATACTTCAAATTTCTTTGTGCAATGCATTTCTTTAACATATGAGACAGATTTTTTCGGACATCTAATAAGTTAAGATATTTCTAAATTACATAGGCGTGATATAGCTAAATGCTAACATGAAATTCAATATGAATCAGTATCAAGATTATTCTACAAGAATCAGTGCATTTTTATGGACGCATATATATGTCACACGAACACATCTCGACGGAGTCCATTTCCGTTCATCTTCTTTCTCATGATATCTTTGAACGCTTCCGCTTCATTGGATGAACGGAAGCAATTCCTCAAACTGATCAATTTCAATCGATCGCACGATTCCAACGCGTGTCTCAATCCGAACGTATCGGCCAAGTGCGGATTCTCGTCGGCTTTCAAGGAAATCAACGATTTCCTCAACGGCGATCCGACGTTCGTGGTCAAGGCGTCCACGAATTTCCTCCACATACGCGCATCGTCGGCCATTCGACAATTGCTCACGTCCAATTCGTCCAATTGCAATTCGTAGACGACGACCGTGAATAGAATATCCGCCACGTCGTTCTTGCTCAGAATCAATTTCCTCAGATTGACGCATTTCTCCAACGATTCGGCCAACGCGAACGCCGCTTTCTGGCTTCGTTCCGTATCTCGGACGTCGGAGATTTGCAACGTATGCAATTTCAATAATTGACAACCGATCGTACGCATCAAATCGACGGATTCGGCCAATTTCTGACATTTGCCCATCTTCAAGGCGGTCAACGTGGACGAATTGGAGGCCAATCTCATCAATAACGCATTAATGACGCCTTCTTCGTAGAATTGACAATCGAAGAATTCCAACGTGGTCAAAACGTCGAATAATCGTCTGGACGAAAGCCGGAGGAATTGATCGTGAACGGAACATTGTCGAAATCTCAACGCCGTGATGCATGTCCCTTCGTAATCGTATTCTTCTTTCAATAGCATTCCGTCCAAATCCAACGCCCTCTCTTGCGCCGATCGATAATAAATGGTCAATTTATTCAACAGGACGGAATCCGAACATTCGTTCGATCCGTTGACGACGAAATGATCGTCCGTGTACGCCGTGATCGATTTGGACGCGTCCCTCGCCGTCTCCGCCACCATCCAATTCAATATCCATCCGCGATCGGTGCCGTGCTCGCGACGAACGCCTCTCAGCAGTAAATCCTGGGCGTACCCGCCATCGATACCGGTCAGAAAGTAGAACATGTATTTCTCGTTCGGCGTCAACGTCCAATCGTACGAATTGACGCCCAATCGATTGCCCCGTTGTTGGATACGCGTCCAATCGATATTCAAATTCAAACTGACGAACGTACGCGCGGCCAAATATAAGGCGAACGATTCGTGCGGGAATGCCAAGACGTAATCGTATTGTTTCTTGCTCGAATACGAATCCGTTATCAATAATGCCGGTTCGATCTGAAAAAAGGGCGCGATTATCATTATTGCGCAATCTTGATACGAATGCGTATTTTGAAAAGTGCAGCATCGTACAAGTGGAGGATGGCATATTGCTCAATCTTATCATCATAGCACGTTTAAGCGCCAATTTCGAAAATGCAGCATTGCGCAAATCTCGTTGTGTACTGAAATTTTGAACTGTGCATGTGCTTGTGCAAGTGAGATATGTTAGAAAATGCATGCGCTTAGCATGCTACAGTATGCCAAAAAGCATCTGCAACGGTATTATCAACTTGAGGATCAGGATTAGATCCGGATCAAACAATGTTATAACATAGGACGGATCCGATTTGGATCTTGATCCAGGAAATGAGAATCCCAGCCCCAGGATTATCCTGGATCAAGCATTTTTCCCTAGCCGATTTGACCTTAAGTAAACGACCGGTGCCCGGCGTGATCAATAATCCAGCATCCACGGCTGCCCGTAACAATTCATCCGCATCCTCGCTGAGACGTTGGTCGTCTCTGAACAGTTCTTTCTTCCTGTCCACCGCTCGTTTCGATTCCAAGGTTAACGGCGGTAGATAATCTTGACAACTGATCAAGGACAATAATCCCAATATTCGTATGCATTCCTCGTAATCCATATGCATGGGTCGCGACATTCGAGCCAAAATTTCGGTCACCGCTCGTTCGACGCCGGCAAATAGAACGTCTCGTTCGTTCGTGTACGGTTTATGGCCCAATACGGCGGCCAATGTTAAGAATAACGGATTCCTACATCGAAATTCCACGCCCACGCTTTCGTCCAACCCGTAAATAACGTAATTTGAATAATTCCTTTTCAATACGTCGCCATCCATGGGCGACGGGCAACGACCGGCGCATACGACCGTGGATTCGGATAAATATAATCCCTTCATAATCCGATTCATATCCAGCGGATAATTGGGCGCTTTCAGCTCGTCCTCCTCGTCGAATCCCAATTTGGACGATTGAACGCCGATGGTAGGTTGGTGATATTTCTCGCAATCGTCCAATAAGATGAGCACTTGATTTTGAGTCGATCGATCGTTCAAAATGCGCATGACGTATTTCAATTCGGCCGACGGGAGGATATTCTGCAGCACTTCCTCCAACGTTCGACGCCCGAACGCGTATTCCGATCGAATGTACAATAAGACGGGGAATCGTTCGAATAATTCGCTATCGTCCGAACACCAGTTGGAGATTAAACTGGACAATAGACTGGTCTTTCCGCATCCGAATTCGCCGGTCAGCTTGAATCGACGTTTGAATAACGGATTCGAATAGACCATTTCCTTGCAGAAATCGTTCACCACGCGATTCTCGTCGCTTTGAATGACCAAGAATTTGGAAGCGGGATACAACGGAGGCGTACGGTAGTTGTCCAAACGGCGTCGAGAGAATGTGGCCGGATACGTTTTCACCAAATTCGACCATAATTGGGAGACGGAGGATATTTGATGCAAATATAAATCTCGTAAATGACACCGGACACCGTCCATTGTGACGAATCTCGACGGACTTCGTAATGGCGAAAATCCCGAACCGTTTGTGGGCGATTCTGAAGAAATGAGATCCATCTGTGCATTGGCACGATCTGATCAGTGTTGATCAAGACAGATGATCAATCCATGATCAGCTGACAAGTGGTGCTATCGCGCAACCCTGCCGCCATGACGCCTGATTGCGCAATCTGATCAAGTATTTGATCCCTATCAGCGCACTGGCATGATCTGATCAATCGTTGATCAGATGATCAATCGATCCATCAGCTCATACGTGCTGATAATTGCGCAATTTGGTACAATCTTGACATGATGCCTAATTGCGCAATCTGACCCAGCATCTCTGATTCGTCTTACCCAAAGATCCGGACGTTTTCCAATACAAATTTCCCAACGATTTGGAATAATTATTGATCATTCCTTGTCTCAAAATTCCGAACGGCGATCGAGATCCGTATCCGTATATGTCCATTTTTTTCGATGGCTGAAAAAAGTGATCATTCGTCTGAAATTGCTTCTGAGAAGAAGCGGTTACAGTATACCTTGCGTCGGATGCTGTAATATTGGCCTGCGGATGGGAAATAAATCGCTTCACTATAGTAGAAAGGTTTTAGTAATGGAAAAATTTCGCACTGATGAACTGGTTTCGATTGTTTGCACTGGACGAGAAGCTAGTTCCGCACTATAAAAAGAGATTATGCTCGGAAATCTACTCTATGAGCGCATAGGAAATATTCTACTCGTAGCTACTGATTGAACATTCCCCCCTCATTTCCATGGCATTGAATTGACATTTGTACAGTACAATTTTCCCCAATGATCTTTTTTCAAATAGGGCCGAAATGAATTTTATCAATAGAACATATTACGAGTGGAAATGGCATCCGGTTTTTTTTTCCAACGCACTTTCGGTCATACAATGGTCAACGTATGGATTAATGAGGCCAATTTGAAAAATTTCTCAATTCGCACCTTCAAAATGCATGACTACTTGAACAGTAGCTTCGAAAAATCCTCTTCCCAACGTACTCCTAAGTACCGGCAATCGAGATTTGTGGGAAAAAGTCGCTAATTTTTGCATACGCAACCTCCTTCCAGAAGTTGGTACTCGAAAAAATCTTTCAATTATTGAATTGTGAATAGAAAAACTGCTGGTTACTCGGCTCCTTTTCTACTGAGCCGAATGAATCGTACGTGCCAGCTGTTCGGCATCAACAAAGTTTCGGCCTAACATGTATGGCCGTAAAAAGACATGCAAACGTTTGAACAGCTGCATGAAAACACACGTTTGGCAAAATTTCGAGCCCCGAAAACGCCCAATCATCAAATATCCCGCATTCTATACATGTTTGAGCCATTTTTAATATCACATCTGGAAGTGCCACTTATGTTGAGATAGAAAATAACCCCCAGCCTCCGTACAATAAACAAACACGAGGAGAAAATAAACAAATCCGCCGTCATTCAATGTTTAGCAAAGGAAATATATGACGCTTATTTCCGAAGTTAAATGCGGACGAATGCAGCATTGTGAGCATACATAAATCTCCCCCCAAACAAATTATGAATAAAAAAAAAATCAACCTGCCTCTCTATATTCTCTTTCATTCGCCATGCATGGCCTTCTACAACTCGTCGCCAGTGAAATCTCCGTATTGCCAAATGTTCAACTGAAACGAGAGGGTCAAGAATTAGTGAAAGCAAAGGGTGAAATCAAAACTTGGCTTACCCTAGCTTTCTTGGCCGCATCTTGAGCTTCGATATACTGGCTCAATAACGAATTCAAACGACGATCATTGCCGGGCCGACGTTTCTCGACCAAAGCCATGCCGTTGCTGATCAATTTCTTTCCGATATCCGTCGATGCTGCGTCCGCGGTGGCGGCGGCGGTGCTGCTACTGCCAGCCGTTTCGGTTGCAGGTGCTGGACGAACGACGGTGACGTGTTCAATACCTCCCACACGATACTCGACGTTGAGCAGCACTTCTTGTTGCTGATTGTTCGACCACAATTCCGAATTGAAGTGATCAACTGCCAATTGAGCGTAATCAGCCTATAAGGAAGGAGACACTTGTAACGGTGAGCATGTATGATTCAAAAAAATCGCTTACATCCGGATGCAATTGGACCAACGCCAAGCGGAATTCGCGAGCACCGGGTGGTGAATGATGATACGTCGACGGTAAGGCGGCTAATTTCGTGGCTGAAGTCGTTTCACGCTGAAAAGCAAGGCTGACGTTAATATGACGCTTTGAAAAAAACTAATGCACTTACGTTTCCAAAATCGATGTATAGAATCTCAACGTGGTCGCGGCTTTTGACCAATTCGACGCGAGCACGATACCACTGATTGTCAGCACTGAATTTTGCTGCGCATAAATCTCCACGCTTCGGATTGTAGGCTCCTGGTAACGGAGGTTGACTGGCCAATTCTTGTCGTAATTCGACCATCATTTGCTCCAACTTCGGTCCTGAAATAAAGAGGATTGGTTTAACTTCAAAAGGGCAAATAATCACATCTGCTGAGCTTACCTTGTTCAACGAATTGAGCGTAGAATCGCAAATCGGGAAGCACTTCGGTGATGACAGCTTTACGATATTGAGGAGCTCGCTCTGCAGCCGCCGCCGGTGAACCGCCTTCTTTCGCTGGTTTCGCCTTCTCGTCAATTGCTTCGCTGGCGTTGCCGTTCTCGTAACGATCCTCGTTTTCTTCACCTTCTTCTTGCTTCTGTTGATATTCGGGCAACGACCAAAGACCACGTTTCGCTTCTCGAGCACGATTCTCAGCCGCTTTCAAAGTTCCGTAGTGATGCGAACGTTCAGCCGTGAAATGAACCGTGGCGTAACCGTGTTCCACCAATTCGACCGATAAATTCTTCTGGCTTCCTCCGCTGGACGGATCTTCGAAGAACATGTAGCCGACGAAATTGCCAGCTTTGTCCAACGTTTCCACTTCGAAATCCACCTGCAAATAATAATCCCAGTTAAGTATTCGCATTCCATTAGCAAACTAATAGCTTACCTCGTGTTGCAGGCATAAATCTTTCACAAACATCAAGGCCTCGTCGCCAAATGGTTGAGCATCGAACTGCTGAGACTGAGGGCCGGCGCCAGGTGCAGCTGAGCGAGATGCTCGTGGACAGCTGATGCCTGAAAACGAATAAAGATTAATCCGACAGCAGATAAAAGTCAGAATTAAATCTTACCCGATAGCAAGAATGTCAAAAGGCACGTTTCTTTCGGAACGTATAATCGAAACCGGCTGCCCGAAGCCACGAATTCCACAATCGCTGTTGTACGTCCGGCACGTTGCAGAAAGGGGAAGAATTGCTTGCTTTTTGCAGCATCCTGAAATAATATTACGCATTATTGTTCAATAACCGCGGAGATTGATGATAAGCATCATCTTTGCTCATCAAATTCGAAACAGCACTTACCCCTTGCAACTCCTGAACACGAACAATTGGGACGATATCCTTCGGAATGGGCGCTGCGCCTTCTGTGGCGTCTCGTTTCAACGAATGTAGACCTTTGCGCGTTTTCTCCGCCTTCGCCTCAGCCGCCAACAATAAATCGTATTGGCCGGAACGATTCTCGTCGCCTTGACGATAACGTACGACCGAAGCTAATCCTTTCGACACCAATACTTCGGCGATATTTCTAAAATATAGTGGATTTCAATCTTCACGTCGCAATTAGCAAAATAAAAGCTTACTGGGCATCTCTGACCACGGTGCAACACATACGTTCAGGCCATTGCTGATTGGCTGGTTGAACGTAATCCACCGTCACTTGAACTTTCTTGCCAATCAAGCGTTTACGAAGGAATTCACGGGCTTCGAACATGAATGGAATGTCGTATAATGGACGGAATTGACGACCGGGTGTTTTCTGTTCATTCTCTTTGCCACCGGCATCTTCAGCCCTGAAATGAGACTCAATTTGCACATTTGATCCTGCGAATGAGTGAGCACTTCGCATACCTGGGTGGGCGAATCGACGACAACCAAATCTTTTGATATTGACCTTTGTCCGTTTTGACCACCAATGAATCGCCCATGACAACTTCTATCACCTTGGCCGTAAACGTTCCAGCACCAGCATCGCCGCCCATCGGTGCAGTCGGAGGTTGATACGACTTCCATACGCGTAGACGTTTTTCTTTGGCGGTTCTAAAATGCAATACCCATTAGACCATGCAAAAAAACCGAATAAAACAGCTTACTTCTCCGCCTGCCTGTATTTCTCTGAACCAGCGCTGACCACGGCAATGCTCCAGTCGACGCATTTGGCATAGCCTTCTTTCAAAAGCGCTTCCGCAATACTGCCATTCTGAAAAAGATAAGGCGAGTGTCAAACTCTAGATTTCAATGATACAATCAAAATACTTACTGGATGCACGATGGTGCCGAGGAAATTCTGGTTCGAGACGCCCTCCAAAATAATCTCCACGTCCTTTTGTAATAAGCGAACTTCCGTAAAATACTTGGATTCTTCCGCGTACGGTTCCGAATCTTGCGTCAGGCGACCGTCTTCGCCCATTTTTAATCCGGGGCACTAAAAAGAATGCGATTTAGCATTTAGATGTAAAGAAAATTGGGCACTGCTTACTTTGATTCCGGACATCATGATCGTAACGTAGTGGAAACTGGGCAATAGAAACGCGCGAACTGTGGATCCATCGCGTACGTGTTCGATCACGGCTTTGATCGGCTCCTTCCTGGACGAATCGACGAAATTCCTCGGCGTCTCGTTCGGCGACAGGGTCCATTTGATATCGCGAACGTGTTGTTGCAATACTTCCGGCGATCCCCATTTGCCTTTTCCACTGGATTTGGCCGCTTCTTGCAAAGCGTTCAGGCGTTGCAAATGTTCGCTGAAATAAAGAAAAGCAGTCAATAATAAAGACCTCAATCGATCCATAAAATAATGCTTACTCTTGTGGACGATTCGAAGTAGCTTGACGAACTTCGACCAGGCCTTCCGCCACCAAACTCTCGGCCATATTCTCGCCCGACGTATCTAAAATGAAAATTGCGTGAGAAACCTTCATTCGAAATAAATTATTCCATTTTACCTTTTCCGAGATAAATTATCCCATATTCTCGTCCGGTAGCTGGTACCTTGTAATCGACCACGAACGCGATTTCTTTTCCAACGAGTTTTTGACGCAGAAATTCTCGGGCTTCCCATGCGAATGGCTAAAATAAAAATGCATCATTTAGTGAAGGTAAAAAAATTAAACGCGGTAAAGCATACCTCGTCTTTGGATTCGGCCGAGGCAGCATCCGTTGGTCGCCTGGCTAATTTCGGCGCCGTCACATTGCTCAAACTCAATTGCTTCTCCGGCGGTGGTCCATTTTTCGGTTGTCCACGAACGATCACCGAATCTCCGCTCAAGACTTGTTTGACGGTAGCACGAAATAAATTGGAATTTCCTGTTCCAACTGAACCGGTCACGTTCGACGCAGTACCAGACGGAACGGTTGGCGTTGGTTGAACTTGAGTAAACGACATTTTTTTTTCTCAACTTAATAATAACGACGTAAAATTTGATTGAATTCGCTTTATCCGCCGACCAGGAACAAAATGAATTTCCAAATTGGGGAAATAATTTTCACGCAGCTGCTAAAGCACCGAAAGACAGGCACGAAGGCTGACCAAGGAGAAGAAACAGAAATTTTTATTATTTCTGTTGGATGGATTGGAGGAAAACACGTCGAAAATTATTATAGACTGCATTTTTCCTAAAACACGTGGCGACCGATCGCACATGCGGAAAATCGCATCGTTTTGTCATAAGCGGTTGTAGAGAACGTGGTTGGCGTAAATTCAAAATTTCGATATTGGAGTTTACAGCGCGTGCGGCGTACTGTAACCGCTCGAGCAGAATTGGTCCAAATGTACAAAAAGCTTTTCGAATGGGACGAAATAAAAAGAATTGATCGTATTCGGTCATGGAAGTATGGCTTTTTGCCATTCTTTTCATATTTTCCTTTGCGAGGAAAATATAAGGACGGTTGCTTAGCAGCAAGGGTCGCGATCAAATTCGTTCATCCATCTTCATCTACTCATTTGGACGCATGTGTCCAGAACCTTATTCAATAATTACACGTTTACAAAGAAATGATCGATCCGTGAATGGGCTGAAGGATGAGTACTGATTGCGATAGTAGTTTAACTCAATTAGATTGGATACGCGATTTACAAGCGGCCAAATCGAACGGACCGCAACAAAAATCATCCGCCGATGAATGCGATCCAAATTCCACCACTTCGCCAACCGCGTCCACGAGCGGGAATGGGCGTCCGCAATCGGCCGGCAGCGATTCGAGCGGATCGAAATTGAACGCTCGCGGAAAACCGCCCTACAGTTACGCGTATTTAATCATGATGGCTATCCAAAGTTCCACCGATCGAAAAATGACCTTGAACGAAATTTATCATTGGATTATGGAGAATTACGAATGGTACAGGGAACAACCGGATGGTGCTAGTTGGAAAGTAAGCCAAATCGTCTTCAAATTCTATGAAAAAAAAATCACAGATCATGCGCTATTTTTCAGAATTCGATTCGTCACAATTTATCATTGAATAAAACGTTCAGAAAAATACAACGATCCAGAGATGATCCGGGAAAAGGCAGTTATTGGACGATCGATGATCGAAGCGATACGCCCAATTCGAGCTTGGATCGACAATCGCCTTCTGGTTTTACGAGGAAAAGAACCAGGACTTCGAATAATACGGTATTGGGCGATCTTTGATCGATCTGATCAGGCGTATTGATCAGTCTAATCACGCCCCGATCAGCCCTAATCGAACCCTAATCGTTCTGATCAGGCCAGCATCTATGCTGATCACACTCTGATCACGCTCAATTTCAGAGCTATCCAGACGATCGATGTCGATCATCAACAGGAGGCGGTCCGAGAGTGAATCCGATATTTCAACATTTAATACCAGAAATTCAACCAACACCACCGCCGACATCAACGATCATCACTCTGATCGGTCAACCGCCGCAATCGGGAACATTACTGACCGTTGTCCCTGTATTGACCACAATGGCAACGTCCGGAACCATATTTCAACATTCACCCGTCATCACGATCGGTGATGGAGATAAATGCTATTGCGTATCATCCATACCAGTAGCCGATCACGGGATTAGTCCCAGATCACAAGTAAGTTTTTGCATCATTTTCAAAACGCCTTGGCCTTATCGGTATGGAATTTTTAGGGAAGCGCTCGAATGAGTGAATTCAGCGGTAGTTCACCGGGAGACACCCAAGATCTGAATCGATCCACGGGAAGCGATGGATCACCCAATAATTTGAGCGAATCGTTTCGGAATTTATACAAAGACGTATTCAATTCATCCTTATCATCGTACGGCAGTATTCAACCGACGAGCGCAAATCCGTTCGCAATATACAGCATGGCTGACGGGAGCCAAAATCAGCATCTATTTTCGCCGCCAGCATCCGTGGCCAGTGCAGGATTCGAGAATCAACAGAAATCGATGACGGCTTCCAATTCGGAGTTACTACAGAGCGTGGATATGAGAGATTTTCAAGGTAAGATTCCATTTTGGGATTGCTTAGCTGCCAGTCCATTTTTCAAGAAAGCATGTATCCAAAACTGTTGCCATCTTGAATGATTGGATGACCAATTTGGCCCTGATCAATATTTTCTCCAGGCAGGATCAAAATTGCGCAATTTGCAATGGTGACTGCCATATTCCCACAAAATTCATGAAATGTCCAGAAATGATTTTAAATCCTATTTTTCAGGCTTAATCGGCAGCATGCAAGGCAAGGATTTACACGAATGGTTGTCCCAATGTACTAATACGTCATTGGCCGCATCGTTGCGTGATTTCCTCAGCAAAAGTATCGGCGGATTACCAACCGTTTCGGCCATCGATCAACAGAACCATGAACGGTTCCGAAGTAAGCTTTTTTTACAAAGCAAAATATCATCATATTGATGAAATATGGATTTTTAGGTGACCAAATGCCAAATCAGTCTGCGTCGGACGAGACTCAACCAGCATTGGTCGGTTTATTGAAATGCGAATCGGAATCAATATCGGCGTGTACCGCAACTAATTTCGATGCTTTCGAGACGCCAGATTTATCGGCTAGCATGACTGAATTTAATGTAAGCAGTCAATTTGACCATCCTTGCTTGAATGGTGCCAATCATAAATCCCATTATTTTCAGGCATCATCGACCGGATTCACTTCGGATCCGAACGCGTATTCATCAAAGACATCTCCGACTTCGAACGCTCTCCTTTGCCAAACCAACGTTCAAATGTCGTCGTACCAATCGTCACCCGTCCGGGAACATATTCTGGACGACGTGGACGAGGATGAATTCGATTGGGAACAATTGGTCAATAAAGATTAACGATGATCGCATTCCGATCACCATAATCGATTTTCGTATTCTCATCTCGGGCATTCATAGGCTGTGATATGATTGATGCAGTTTTTTTAAATTTTTTGCCTATGCTAAATTATTTGGCAATATTCATTCGGTAATATGTACAGCAAATTTCGCATACAGTATGCCCGAATACACACGAGTGATAATTTGGTGATTTCAATTTGCTAGTCAAAATAAGATATACATTGATTAACCGTCATTGAATATCGATTCACGCGTGCGACAGTAAATTTTGCGTGATACAGAAGACAAAGAGAAAACATCCTATCAGAAAATCTGAACTCAATCCCCACTTACAATAATCAAATCGGCCTAATTTCACAGCGTGATCATGAATGGCAAAAAACTAAGGAACCTTCATCACTCAGAAAACCCGACATGGAAATGATGAAGTCAAAAAAATGCTCAAGATACCAGTAGACAAATCATAATTCCTACCAAAAAACCTCCGATCTTGGCAGCCAAATATGCGTGATATATAATAAGAACGATTACCTTATGGTTAGTATAATTCGAGAAAGACCCCCACAAGAAAAAAACCAATTTGAAGTGCTGTGCAATTTCATATCACATTATTCATTTCATACCTTCACATTCACAATGAACCGTTACTGCTACCAACGTTGGGTGACGGTGGCGATGCGACGCCCAATGATGCCAGCTTGTTATTCAATTGCTTGTTTATCATCATCTCTTGCTCCAATTGTCGCTCTCGCTGCGCCAATTTCGATCGCAACTGAAACACAAGGAACTGATTAGTTCGCAACGCCGAAAGGAAAACTGACAGGCTTACTTCTTGTAATTCGTCGTGCAACTGCTGCTCGCCTTTCTCTTCCTGAAACAGGGAGGGATCTGTCAGTAATTAGGCAATCAATAGAATGTGTACAATGTGCATGCATAATCAAGGGTGAGATTAGATGATAGCATTAGAGAAGTTCTTGTTAGTGCATTTAAATGCTAAGGAAGCGCAACAACGCTTCCGTGTTAGGACAACGTGCAACATTTATAAATTTCAAGCAAGGGTATTGCAGACCTTGGCATCCTTAGGCGGAGCCGAAGCGTTTGCCTGAAAGGGTCAATGCTATGACCTTCTTCGTGTCTCAATTATTTTGAATATTATGCTGCCTTGCAAAAGAAAGAAGGTCACTTACTTGAAAAGCTTTCAGTTGTTTCTGCAATTGAGCAACTAAATCTTGCTCTTGCTTCAACGCGTCTTGGCCCGTTTTCAGCATTCCTCGTAATTTCACCACTTGCGAGGAAAGATCTTTTGCGCTCGATCGTTCCGATTCCACGTCCGAGCGAAGGCGTTCGAGTTCCTAAATATAACCGCGTTACTACTGGCTCTATCAAGCCAAAAAAGCCACCTACCGTCTTGTATGTAGTCCTCTCTCTTTCCACCTCGTCCAACGACGTGCGCACCGAACGTAACTGCTCCTCGATCTCCTTCGATGGTTTCGAAGATGCCGACGTCAGATCAACGCTAGGATTCCTCTTCGCCTAAAATCCAATATCCATTAATAATCTAATGCCTCCAAATATCAGATTAATTATTACCTGTGCCAGATCAGCTTCGAGACTAGCCACCTTTTCTTGCCAATGTCTCTCGTGCGATTCTGCAGTACGTTCAATTGACTGCAACACGTTTTCCTAAAATAATATCAAATATAATCTCATTGCACAAGGCAATGATCATGCAAACTCACCGTATCATGAACAGCGCGTTGATAACGCTGGATTTCCACCTTCAAATTCTCGTTTTGCTTTTTCAAATTCTCCAGCTCCTTCGAATGGCTTTGATTGGACTGAAAGAAGCGTAACCGTTAGCATTGAGCAGGCAAGAAGCACATGTCAAAGCTCACCGCATTGGAAACAGTGACGGTCTTCTCCATACTAATGGTCTTCGTCCGGTCGATGACGATCCGCTGAACCTCTTTTATCCATTCGGAAAACGTCTGAAATGGAGACGATGCTGTAGATATCAGCATTCAAAATAAGAAAGCAAACATACCTCTTTCTCTGGAATCTTCACGTCCGGAATGACCTTCGCCAAAGCCGACTTGGCTTGCTTCTCCTGCTCTTCCAATTGTTTCTGATATTTGGCTTCAATCTTTTGCGCAATGTCTTTACTCGTCTTCTCCAACTGGTTCATGGCCTCGACGACTTTCTGATTCCTCTCTCGTAGTTCCTAGAACGAAGTTAGCTGTATTCTTCCTCTTAGAAGACACCACGCAATACGTACCGCATTTTTATGGCGTTGCTGATCCAATTGCTGCTTCAGATTGTTAATTTCACCGTCTTTAGCGATCAGCTGCTTATTCAAGTGCGTCAAACTGAATTCTTGGATCTTCAAAGCGTCCTGCGATGCACCCTAAAAATAGATACCTGCATCAATGTGAAAACAAAACCTCGCACATTATTACCTCAGATTGTCCATTCACCGACGCCAAGGCCACTTGCTCCGACAGTTTGCTATTCTCTTGGACCAAATTCTAAAATGGGAACATTTTATTCATGAAATACAAGCACTGAAAATACGCTTACCTGAATTCTAAGCTCCAAATTACAACGATCCTCTTTCGCTTTGGCCAGGTCGTCTTCCAATGATTTTGATTTCGCTTCTAATTGACGCATTTGATCCTTTGACGTCCGCTTTTCGTCGGCTTGTGTTGATGAGCCACTGAAAGGCGTGAAGCAACATAGCCTGTAATTCAGATTGCCAGTCTGCTCAAGGCATCCAGTGCAGTGATGCAGTGCTCAGAATGCGCCTAATCATCTACTATCGCCTATCAGTGCTATCTCAGACACGACACGCCAACAAGCTTGACGAATTCAGGATATCAAACAGCCAGCATCAGAGAATGCGAATTTTATATACCGACGAAATAACTATGCAATTATAGATCCCCCAATCAACACTGCCAACCTAGCAGCTTGTCAATAAATGAAATAACAATGTGAGCACCCATTCAAAAAGCGAAATCTCGATCGATATCAACGACAACAATGGTCATTAGGAAAAACCTGCTCTCAAGAGCCCCCTATTCTACAACAATATAATTATTCTCCCTACCGTGACCGTCTCCGCAAACAGGATAACGGCGGCTGCACAGCCAAACAGAACTACCATCCGCTTGCTCAATCACAAACTTAAACTCATGCCTACCAAAAGGCAAATCTAACGCGACGCGAGAACGACCTTGCTCATTCGACGATTCCACCACCTTCGGTTCACCCCAACCCCAGAACGAACCACTCAATTTCAACTGACCACCGTTTTGCCAATCAAAATCGAAATCATCCGAACGAGACTCTAGCGTCACACGCTTTATACTCGGTCTCTGGACTGTTGGCGTTGCTGCTGCCAGTTCACGATGAAGCCTGAAGTAAAAGCTCGACCTGATGCACCCGTCTTCGAAACGGAACACAAGATGGAAGCAAAACATGCCTACTCATCGATATGCACCCGCGTGCAAGCGATCATCGGTTGGATCAGGATTAGGCAACAACCGGCAGCAGCAAGCAACTTCCTCCAGACGATATCCTCCCTCGTCAACAATGCAAACGGACAAGACGATTGGCCAGTATTCTTGCACCATCGGATGATATTCATGCAAAACAGTGCCCTCCCTCTACCTCGACAAGAAAGAAATGCCTGCTGGCGGAGGCACCAAGGATAAATCTATCTAGGCTAGGCTAGGCTAGGCTAGGCTACATGGGAAATGCGAGTCGTGTTAAACGCCAAACGCGTCAAACAAAGCTAATATTTAGGTCAAATTCTTAGCAATCTACCAGCCGAACGAGTGAATCAGGTTCCACAATCAAGACGAAATTGGAAGCCAAAACCGAGGACAAGCCTATGCTCTTCTCACAAACGCATGCACGCATCAGGGGAGACGAATAAATGCGAGATCTCTGGCACTGCTGATCTCAAGATCATGCGAAATCCTACGACAGCAGACGACCCGCGTGCCTATGCCAATCACAGCAAGTGCTGGACTCATTCCATAGCTATGTAGCAAACATTGCTCACCGGTTAGATTGATTCTGATCCGTATTCTTCGACATGGAATCCAAGTCCGACTTCATTTTCGACGCGTCAGCTTCGGCAACAGTACGAGCTTTCTTCTCACTCTCCAACTGATTACGAATTTCGGCTTCCGCTTTCTCCAGCTTCCGAATTCTAAAACAGCACATGGATGGATATCTGATAACATTGAATATAAAAAATCTTACTTCTCCGAATCCGCTTGGATTGCGGCATTCAAACGTCCCACTTCGGCTTCCAATTTGTTCTTCGCATTCATAGCAGCCTCCAATTCGGTATGCCTAAAAAACTACGACGTATTAGGCAAGCTCCATATCATGAAAAAAGGTTCATACTTGGCCGAATCCAATTTGGCTCGTTCAGTCTGGCCCTTTGCTCGTTCATTCTCCAATTGCTCTTTCAATTGGCGTAATTCCGATTGGGACGCATCCAATTGACGTTTCGAATTTGATTGAGCTTCTTTCAATCCTTTATCCAATTCTCCCAGACGCTTCTCCAAATCCGTCACCAACGCCTTGGACGTTTTCAAATCGCGATTCAATTGCTCCTTTTCCGCTTTTAGCTTTTCCATAGATGCCTGAAAAAGATGATAGATATTACAAATTCTACTGATGAGCCCCATCAGGATGCCAGCTCAGATATTTACCTCGTCAATCTCGTTCAATTGCGAATTTTGCAGACGAATATTCCTTTCCGGTGGTTCTTGCAATGGGGCCGACGATGATTGTTGACGTAATTCGCGTACGGATGATTCCAACAGCGCCCATTCGC
This sequence comes from Discolaimus major, assembly GCA_034695185.1. Lineage (NCBI taxonomy): Eukaryota > Metazoa > Nematoda > Enoplea > Dorylaimida > Qudsianematidae > Discolaimus > Discolaimus major. Next base: position 19,804 of record JAQIWJ010000216.1, read on the forward strand.
GTTTCACGGTAGCCAATTCTTGTTCCAATTGGGCGATGGTCACATCTTTCGCGATCAGTTGCTGCTGATGTTCCGCCGTCTGCTTTCCTTCTTGCATCGATAAATTCTGTTGCAAATGCACGACACGCTGCTCGGCTTGATGAAATTGATTTTCACGTTGACTCAGCTCTTGGCGCAAACGTTGCACTTCCGCAGTCCGAACGTGTGATTCTTGCCTAGAATGAAACTGTTGTTAGTATTGGAAACAGAATAATGAAATTCAGCTTACTCGTTCCGGTTCAAATGATCTTTCATGCGCTGATTTTCTTCACGCAGCTGTTGCACTTGCGTCATATTTGGCGCTTGTTCCAGCAATTTCCTGTAGCTGAGGACCTGTTCTTGCGCTTGGCGATGTTGTGCCGAAAGTTGACCGCATTGAGCCGATAATTCTTGCGCTTTCTGCTGAGCCACTTGTAATTCGCGTTGTTTGACATTCAATTGATCGTGATACGTGCGTTCGGAAGCGGTGACGCGGCTCTTCTCCGTTTCCACTTGTTGTCTAAAAGTGGAGGTAATTAATCCAATGTTCAGCTTAAATCCGCATATCTTACTTCAATTCTTTAAGTTTCTGATTGAGACTGGCTGCCAATTGTGTTTCCTGCGACAACGCCTTCTCCTTTTCGTCCAATTGCTTCGTCAACGTGGCCAATTGATCCACTTTTTGCGTAGTCTAAAACATACGCAGATATAGACAACAGCTTGGTATAAGCTTGAAAACAACATACCTGATTCCAATGCTCTTGTTTGTTCAATAACGCGTTCACAACGAACTCTTGCTGCGTATGGTTCAACGACGTCACTTTCAATTGCTCGATGATAGCTTCCAAATCATGTTCTAAAAAATAAGGTTGAGATAAGGAAGGGTGCAGATCATTTTCAAATATTTGCGAGCTATGAGTGCAGCACGCGACTTTCAAGGTCAATCATCTAGACTGCCATTTATTACGCTCCTAACGAGCGGAGTAATTTATACCACTCAATACGGTGCTCTCAAATGGCGCAATGCGAACCCAGACGCATTTTTCTCGGCGGCCATCAAAGAGATGACTGGTAGATTAGTCAAGATAGCGACAAACACCATTTCTGCCTCCGTGGAGGCAGCTGAGCAAACTATGCAGAATGCACAGCAGCATCAATACAAAATACATCATACACACCGCGCCTATTCGCATTAATACACCGAAGGAAACCTCTTTACAGGCATATACGCCCGTTGGGATAGAGAATGCGGTTCACATGCAACGCATTTAACTGTACGAAACTGTACAATTCTTAACTACGCAGCCGCATATTTTGCATTCTTCCACTGCGAAACGCGACATGGAAGTTCAGACGCGCATCAATCTCAAAAAACTTCAGCAGCGCGAATGCAGCATGGATGCTCAACGCCATCAGCAAAAATAAAACTAGCCACTTACCGTCTCCTCCTGCAAACTTCGGCGTGGGAACGGCCTTTGGTGCTTTCGGCTGTTTCAAAGGCGGTGCTGCTTCAGTCGTCGGTACGTTGACGATCTTCTCCTGGAAATCGCCAGCTGCCACGGAATCGCTATTCTGTTGAATTTCTTCTTCGTGATGCTGCTTTCCTTTTTGCTTCTTCTTCTGCGATTTCTTCCCTTGGGCCGTTTGCTGTTGAACGTTCTCCGCCGTCGTCGAATCCAACGTGCCCACGTCGATAGACGCCTCGTTGATGATCTCCGGTGTTTTACGTTCCGAATCGCCGATTTGAGCTTGATCATTTTGATGCCGATCTTCATCCTCGTGATAAGATTGACGCATGACGTCGGCATCCGGTTCGTCCACATCGGCTCGGCGTTTCTTCTTTCCAGTTTTCTTGGCAGCTTGCTTCTGGTCCGACGTCTTGGTTTCCGTTTCATGGCGCGTTTCTTCCGGCTGTTGGTGTGGCTGACGTTGTTTCTTCCCGTGGAATTCGACCGTTTCGAAATTGTTCGTAATCGCTTCGCCGGATGAAGATTGACGACTACGAGATGAATCGGTTGCACGAGGAGCCGAGGCGGCGATGTCCTTCTCCTTCTTGGCCGGTTGTTTAACCTGCAAAATAAGACCATCTTCAACTGATGCAAAGGATGATAATTGATCAAAAATTACCTCTGCTTCTTGCTGTCTTTCCGCTGATCCGGACGATCGCTGACGTTGTACTTTCTGAAATAAAATACGCCGGTCAATAACCTGACAAGGCAGCGGATAGAAAAAGCTCACCTCTTTCTCGTCTTTTTCTTTCTTCTGGCCTTTCTGAACATTACTGGCGACGACGACCGTTTCGTTGGTTTTATTTTGCTTCTTTTTGGCACCGCCACCGGCGTCGTGATGAGCTTTCTTATCTTTGTGCTTGTCCGTCGATTTTCCGGCGTGTTGACCAGTGGCGAGTAAAATTCCCAGGCCTTTTTGTTCGGCTAACGCGTCTTCGAATGTCCTTTCACGAGTTCCAAGAATATAACAGGCCAGCATAATTACGACGATGATAATTACGGCCGCCGCGATTGCGACCAATTGAAAATCCATCTTTTCCCCTTTTCACGTGATCTGAAAATACGGATATCATGTAATCCCAGTAGCCAATTTGGATTTTTTCATGCTTTGGTAATAATCTTTCCATTGCTCAATGTTTTGCTTTCCAAAAATTTCAATCACCTTACCTCCCAAAGTAAAATCCAAAACTATGAATTATCCGCCTATCAAAAATATCCGCTGCTCAAGAATATTCTCTTCGACTAGTTTCGTTTGTAGAAATATTATTTAGTACCAATGTAAAATCTTTCCCTTTTTCCCGAAAATTCAATCTCTACTAAACATGGATTATTCTGCGACTGCAAACGAACAACCAGCCGGCTGGCAATAAGTCCCTGCCTGTGCAGCAAATTCCGGTGCAACATCAGCCGCCGAAATTCCAGTTTCAGATTCGGGAAAAATAAAATAATTGAATATATCAAGCATAAAGATGATTATCATCACAAAATTATTAATAATTCCAATCAAAATATTCGATAATCAACATCCACCATATAATCAATAATTCAAACATTTCATAAAAAGAAGCGTACCATCAACCAACTCAACAAAATTTCCTTGATTCCATGCTATCTTTTATCAAATTCATCAAGCTTTTCCTCCTGTCGTCGCTCCTGGTCCACCGCGAGGGCCGGATTTCACTTTCTTCAAGTTCTTGTTCAGCTGAAAGACAAGATGCTTGTTAGGTTCACTGCATGGATTTGTGAAAATTGCGCAATATGCTCCAAATTCTGTCAGAAGAAATCACTCACCTCCATCAACTTTTGAATATGCCGAATGAAATATTCTCCATAACGACGTGCCACTTTCGTATCCGCAATGACGACCATATCCTGTAAGATCGAGACCAATGGTCAATCAATCGGGCTCATCTGCATCGAAATTCTTACCCCATCAATGTAGAAATCCAAATCGACTGGAACACCTTCTTCCTCCACTTCGCTTTCGTCTTTCGCCACGTTGTACATCTTGTGCTAAAACAGGTGTCAATTTTAGAATTTGCATTGCTAAGAAGAACAGAGTAACATACCTTGAATGACAATAAGAAACTCAATAATTCGGGCTCCTCTTTCTCCATGAATAACGCCAGCTTCGATAACGGCATTGTGGTGTACAATTTCAAGTACCTGAAACGATACGTGTCAACGAAGTTGCCTTGCAAAACTGATCAGTGCAATCTTACCCTCTCAAGACTGGGATCAATGCTTGCTGCTTGATTTCTTCCATGAAAACGCGTGCTTGCAAAATGCTCGGTTCCTAGAATAAAGATGCTGTTACCGTCGCGGCACTGCCAACTAGGGCAGCCAGAATTACCTTCGCATAATTCGTCGGTGCTGCTCCGCCATCCGTATTTGGAATCGTAGGTGACAGGAATTTTGGACACCCAACAGCAAAGGCGGCTTCGAATTCCGGAATTTCCCTGAAGCAAGAAACTGATCAGGAAAGATTGCTATCATCAGTTAGCAACAAGACTCACCCGCGTTGCATTCGGCTCATCTTCTCCGACATTTTCTCCGTCAATTGCGATTGAACGCTTTCGTCGATGCGTTGCGGTTGAAGTGATAAACAAATGGCCAACAGATGGTACAATTGATCGTTTGTCTTCGAGATCTAAAATAACGCGTTCTGTATCGAATGCTTAAGCACGGGAATGATGCAAACTTACCACATCGTACTGCCACGATTTCTGTTGCTGTTGTTGTTGTTGGTTGATACTCCGTGTACGTTGAATGAACAGCAGGCAATTGACGAATATTCGAATAGCGTCTTGGTAATGTCGCATCATCATGTGGCAGAATCCAACGTAATAATGCAGCGTGACCAAACAAGATGATACCGTATTGTATAATCCCTGAAAAAGATTTCATTAGCTATACTGGCTCAAGGATAAAAATGTAAACCATACCTTAGGATCGAATTCCAAATAAGTCACCGCGTTCAGTGCTTGATAATAATCACCCAACAATGTTTGCAGACGTAGCAGGCCGATCAGACTGAAATAGCCCAGGCGGAAATACAACGGATGGGCGCCGAATTCGTCCACGATGTCGTCAACGTTTCCTGAAACAAAAAGTTTACTGTTATTTCTAGTAATGATGAACATCAAAGCACTTACTTCCTCGTTTCATAGCATCCAACTGCTCGTTGACTTGGGATTTCTTTGCGAGCGAATACAGAATATTCATGACCGGATATAAATTCCACATCTGCAAGAAAATGTGACTCATGTAGACCAAGCAGTTTAATAATGAAATGGTTTTTACATACCTGGCTTTCCATTTGACGCAGTTCTTCCAGTTCATCCATCGTACGCTTGGCCACATTCGCTTTGAATTGGCAAAACGATTGGAACTGATAGACGAATTCGTCGATGATGTCCCAAAGCCATTGATTGGGTAAATTCAATTTGATCGGCTTGGCAGCGTTCAATATGTATCCGAATAAAGCTTGGTAATTGTGGTACGAATGCCAGCGATTCTCCATTGACGGGCCGCGTTGAATTTTCGCGTAAAGATAGCGATAATACAATTCCCGGTACAGGATCAGGAAAATATCCGAGTCGCTGCCAACCAATTGAGCCACGCGATCACCGTCCGGCCAAAAGCGTTCACGATAATATCGTTCCGTCAAATCGGAGAATCTGAAAGTAAAACGGAATTAGATTTGCATTGACCGCATTAGTGTCACATACCAGTCAGCTCACGTCAGAAGCAGAGCTGAGCAGCAGCTGACGATGAGTGAAAAAACGTACCCGTATTCATAAAGATTATGGATTTCCGGAACGTTCTGTTCTTCGATACATCGTTTGAAATAACGTAAATATTCCACCACTTCGTCCGGAATAGATCCACCGCCTTGCTGATGTTCGCCGCCACCGGCTCCACGATGACCACGACCTCCACGATGAAATTCGCCACCGGACGCTTGTTGTTGAGGCGGCGCCGGTACGCTTTGCTGTTGTTGCAATACGGGCATGGTTGGTGGAATTCCAGCCGACGGTAAATCGAACATATCCGGCGGCGGTTGTCCCGTCACTGGAGGTGGACCAGGCGGAACCATACCGGTCATATCTAAAATAGAAATTCAGATTAGCATAAAGCAGAAATTAAGAGAATAAAATTCTTACCATAATCTGGACCGTATTCAGCCGGCGGTGGTCCATACGCCTCGTACGGCGGCATTTGACGTACGATCGGCGGCGGCGGTGGAGGTTGAGGATACGAGTACGGTTGAGGAGCCCCATATGGCTCGCTCTGAAATAAAATATTCGAAATTAATATCGCATAAATCCATGCCTTCATTGGAAGACAAATTTTTGATGATAAATTGATGCCACGGCTTCATCCAGGGCTTCGCAATAAAGCCAAGGAATTAGTCAGCGAAATTGCATTGCAATTTCAACATTTAGCAAATAATTTATACAAACATGAAAAATTTCCTCACCTCGTTTGGCATACGTCTGCCTGGATATCCTCCGCCTCTATTCATTCTAATACGTATATTCGGAGTTGAATAAACGCAAAATTTGATGATACTAACAATATTTTTCCTGTGGAACTTCAAGGGAAATAATTATTGTAATTATTGGAAATTCCACGAAAATATGGAAAATGGGGGTCGCGCACATCTGGTCTGCGACTGCTTATGTCAAAACGCGGCCGATTTGAATTCAATGTTACAGTATGCCGTGGAAGAACGGAATGCACTTTATAGGGTCCAAAAGCGAAAATATCGGAAATAATCAAAGCAGAACGTGCATTTGAATAAATCAAGCAGGCTAAGTCTAATGATGACATCGATTTTCGAATATCTGATTGCGGTAAAAAGGTGATCAAAATAATCAAATTCCATGAATTCCATTGAGACGGTCATCATCATGAGATGCTGCGTGGTCGATAGTCGCAGAAAAATGCAAGCAAGATTATTCACGTGCAAGAAATTGACCGAATGTCCTGTCTCGACTGAAATCCGATGCATCACCAAAATTTCTGATCAGGCAATTCAGAAAACTGCAGGAAGGATTTTGACTATTTCTCCAATGGCAAAAGCATCTTCCCTTGAACAGACCCCCGTTTTGCAAACGATCTCTCTTCCATCGCAGAATTTCTTCTGCTGATCATAGCATCGATCACGAAATATATCGATAATCAATAATGAACGGCATATTCGAAAAAATTTGCATTCAACATGCAGATATTGATTGCTTTGAGAAATTTTTACACATGATTCTCGAATGAATTCTCGTTGGATTTGGCCAATTTGGATATCCTGAATCGTTGAAGACGCATGGAAATATTCTGCTGATCACTATGATCAGCAGTATTGATTGATGGTGATCCAGTCCGGATCCATGATCCAATCCCAAAGTTCGAATAAACCGGATATGGCCACTTCGCATGCTGCGAAATCAGCGTCTTTTTTGACCATGTCCGTTATTTATTCTGAAAATCGATGGATAGTGATCAAGTATGATCAGGATGATCAGATAATTGATTTTATGCAGTCAGAAGGTATGTCAATATTTTCTATTGGTTCTACAAGAATGCTGGCATACTGTAACCGCTCGGTCAGTACAAAATTGGGCCTTGTTTTGCAATCTGCGATTGCAGGATCTGAAATTATGACATTCTTCATGCTAATGCTAATTTTGGTGATCTTGGAGAAAAAATCAGACGATTTTTGCATGCGATTTCTTGCTTTTGCATCCAGCCACGTGTGGCTGGAACTAAGTTTTATGGAAACGGCAGTCGGTAGGTGGCGTTGCGGTGTGGAAATTCGCCACCGTATACTGCATCCATTCTTTTCAATATAAGAGCCAATCAGCTTGGACGTTTTCTGCTTGAGCGCTACTGGCTCGTGGTGTCATGGAATTGGGAGGTCATCAGTTATTTGTGGCAAGCTCCATGTGGAGTGTGACTTGGTCATTCCGAGTAGTTTGCAAAAAGGCTCCTAGTTCTTCCGGCCTGCCAGTGTCCTGCCCGGTTGGAAGTGAGCATCACGTTGTCGCAAATTTGTTGCTTCCCATTCATTGATCATACAACTTTTTGCACTGATGCAATTCTCAAGTTGCAATCGGAATGGTCAATATCATGCATGAAGCAAAATATCTGACGGCCGATTTCATTCTCACATGTTCTTGCTTTCATTAGAATGGCAGCCGGTATTCATTCAAGCACGCCAGGTTCATTTCTCATAAACTCAGCATTCATAGCTTCCGTGCAAAGCTGCGCTTCTTTCCATTAGATTGCGCAATTCTGCATAGAAATTGCCAGCTTCGGGAAAAGTTATTGACTGGCATTCTTTTCACTCAAGGCCACGCTCCCCAATGCAAGTTGAATGAAAGATGCGGCATACTGTAACCGCTTTTTCCCCTTGTGGCGATAATGCATTGCATTGGAAATTTCATTTTCTCATAGGTGCAAAGCAAGAATTGACGAATTTGTAATGCAAAAGTTTGCTGAAGTATGCATGTCGTGCAACTTTATGAAAAAGTTCAACTTGTGATACTGAGGAATGCAAAAGTTCAAATTTTCATGCTACTGAATGCGGAAAGTATATTGGCTTCCTCGCGAAAGCTTATCTTTTTCTCACTGGAATAATGCATACGTTTTTTACCTACCATAGCCAACCAGAGCTGTTTCCATTTTTCTACTAGGTCATGGTTATCGTACGTACAGGGTGATTATAAAGTCACTACCCTACTTTGAATTGGAATAACTTTTGATGTAAGCATGCTGTGGACCTGA
>JAQIWJ010000217.1:0-28108 GCA_034695185.1 Discolaimus major
CCTGATCAATATTTAAAGACTTGATCAGAAATATCGATTTCCGATATATCGATTTCTGGTTCATACGAAGAATAGCACCAGCTGAAAGAGCATGATCACACCGACCGAGCCTCGACGCGAAATCGAGATGTATGCGATTACAGTAAGCCGCTTCCGTGGTGTAGTGGTTATAGCTTCTGGCTTTCTCCGATACACATGGGTTCGAGTCTCTCGGGCGGTATAAAGAGTTATGTTTATTGTGTCGCTGACTCCATCGAGTGATCCGTCCAGGGTCTTGGAGAAGATGTAAAGCAATTACATTACATTACGCATTCTTTGCAAGCTGAGTATGCACAATCGGATTACGCAATTTCATGCATGTACTTCTAATTTGACCTCACCAATCGATTCAACGTAGTCGATTATACCAGAGAACATTGTCCCTGACCCTTTGCCCTTGAACTTTTTAATAAAAAAGCAAAAGAGGGAATGTATGGAAACTGTGTTTTTTCCTATTGCAAGACACGCAAATGATGAATACCAAACGACCCGTTTCTATGTATCCTATTACATTGCGATTGACATATTCACGTCATTTGCTCCGAACCAAGTATTCATAAAAACTTCTTATACATTTATCATTCCACAACAAGGCCTCCTGAAAGGGCTTCCAAGGCATATTTCTTCGGCTTTGTTCCAATCAGCTGTGTAAAAGGTAGGCAAAAACTACTTTGCATTGCCGATGATCTTTGTGATGGAAAGTATCGATTTTCGAGCTTGCGTATGTTCCTTGCTAATCGTGTTTTCGTTTTCTTCGTGCCGATTTACTGTCTAAATGGTGGTCGAGAAATACAGTAACCGCGCAATCATTTGTGTGAATTTCTGATTTTGGCTTTATTGCCATGAATTTCTTGATCATTATTTTTGCAATGATTTGATAAAGCATTGGATGATGTAGAATAGGACCTTGAAGAAAGGCCTGATATTGCGCAATCTTGATTATACTGCCAATGCATAGAACATCCGAATGTTATTTTTGAGCGAGAATATTTTCCACGCTCATTTATTAAATTCGAATTCGCTTTCTGTATTCGAAAATTTTATAGCAGCGGCCACAAACGGTTTTGCCAAAATTCAGAAGGATTGCTATCATTCGTAATAATATCAGCATGCTTGTCTATACTGGAAAATATGCTCTCATGCCCAATTTTGAGTCATGATCAAGTTGAGAATTGACATAGTAGTTGGATTTGAATAAAATGAGTTGAATAAATCACAAGAATCGATTATCCAAAATCATCAACAATCAATAACCCCGACGCCTTCAATAGAATTTTTCACCTTCAAACAATATCAGCCCCATGACTAATCCCACAAATCACATCACTGGCATCTCTGCATTCGGCCAATGACTCATCGAATTTTTGCCCATTTGGGCATCTGTATTCGATGGCCTGCGATTGACCATCGACGATTGAACACGAGAAAAACCATTCACAATTTTTACGTAATTCTGCATAGTGTATTGGAATTCTTGATTTCGGATCCGGATATGGTCTGCCACGACAGAATGATTGGGCCGATTCGAAATGACCGTAATCCATTGGGCATTTGCCTGGTTCACCGGGAATGCATGATTTGATTCGATCATCGAACGCAGTCATTTGTGGACACGGTCTGAAATATAATTTCTCGTGCATGATCAAAGTCAAGTGCATAAAATCATCATAATGAAAATCGATAATTTTGATCAGATCACTAATTTTTGAACATATGAAAATTGATATGACCATTGGAAACAGCAGGGTCGATTATCCATGCAAGAATCATAAAGGCTTGAGAAGCCTTTTCTAAGCTCCCAACAAAATCGCGCAATTTTTTCTTCCGAGCATTTCAGCATGAAAACTCACATGTGTTCTGGTTCTGCACTTTCCGATGAACAATTCCAGTACAATGCACACGACCGTTTATCATCAGCGTACAATCCTGGAGCACGTTTTTTGCACGTGAAAAATTCGTCTGGTATCGCACTGATTGGACGGAACTAGAAAAATCATGGATTTGATCAGGAATTGCCTGGCAGTTTGTCAAGCAGTGATCAGGAAAAATCGATAACTGCCAGGCATTTGTGCATGGCCATGCAAATGCCAAAGGCAAGTGCAAATTCTTTGGCCAGACCAGTCCAATCGTAGCCAAACTCCAAAAATGTGCATCGGCCTTACCCCTGTGGGAAAATCGACTTGACCAATGACCACATTGGTCACCAATACCATCATTATGCACAGGAATATCGATCCTGACAAAAAGTATCCCATTTTTCTCACAACACTCAATTGAATGAAGCCAAATTTCACAATTCCGGGCACTTGGAAAACAGGAATCTCCCTTTCAATATTGTTCATTGCCCTAGTTTTCTAGTATTTATACTAGAAACCGGTCATCATTCTTGGCAGGTGCGGGGGCGAAAATTCAAAAAAGAATGCTTCCTGAATTTATGAAAGTGATCTTGGAAGAATGCATTTTTACCATGTGCTTGCATTAGCTTGCTAAATTTTGAGGAAAGTTGACTCAGCTTTCGGTGACATCTGGTATCCAAATGGGTCAGATGGAAAATCGCATTGCTCATGGGTGAATCAATGAATGCAAAAATTTTGCAAGTCTAGTGATTATTCTGGAGTACTGTTGTTGGATGTATTCATATCGAATATTTATGGAAGCCATTCCGGTGTAAACTGGGGCATTTGCTGACCTTGCCTTACAGTATCCCGAATAGCAAAATGAGCATTTCTAACGGGAGTTTTTGAAAATTGACCAATAGCCTTTCAGCCCATGGCCTAGATACTCCAAAGCCTATTTAGGCATTCTAAAAATTCAATATTCTTCATGCAATCGTGATTTGCAACGACTGCCACCGTCTGCAGCATTGACATTACGCTGTGAGATGATCGAATTTTCAAGACCAGTTTTTGGGACCCTTCCAATGCCATGGTTGCACAAAAATGCCATAATAGACGTGGTCAGCGAGGATTGCGCAATTTGTGATTTCTTCTCACAATAATGCGCTTAGCCAAATTTGAATGAGCCACGCATGCACTGTAGTATTCGTTTTCAAATTTCGAATTCTGCGCCAACTCTCCAATATGTGCATACAATATACTTATATAGGCGTGCTCCCATTGGTGGAGCTCTCCCATTGGTTGACCAATGGGGTGCCTTAGACATGCATTACCGTTACAGTCGATTTGCATGCCACATTTTACAAAATACCTGCAAATGCGTTCATTCTGTTCGCATAATTTCAATTACTAATCACAAATCATAAGCCTACGCCTAAATGCAAGAAATTGAACCCAAACCCCAATTCAAAAATCACTGAACGACATCCCCAAATTGACCGCAATTACATTTAGCATCCGTTGATTTCTGACATTTCAACGTCTCCTCATCAAATATCTCTCCCGGTGCACAATCGAAATTGAGACCGTACGAATGGCCTTCCACGGTGAAGCACCAAAAATACGATACGCAATCTCTGGTCCGATGTGCGTAGTATGCTTCGGCTGACGGTTGACGATTTTTCGGTTTCTCATCTCCGTACGGACGACCACGACACACTGACATGGCCGATTGGTATCCGCCATAATCGATTGGGCATGTGATATTTCCCGGATCACCATTGGTTACGCATTTTTTCAAGTGGTCGTGAAATACTGTAGTCGGGTATTCGCATTGGCTGAAAATTTTTCTATGCAAATTTTGATGATGATCGGCCGTGGCTGTCTAGCTTGGAGGATACAGGCAGCGGTTACAGTATGCCTGGAACCACTGGGAAAGTTTTTGTGCCTTGGTATGCAAGTTTCATTTTATCGATTGATTGCTGAAAAGCTTTTCACAAGAAAAGCTTGGACAAGCTTTATAGCATGCTCAAAATGCATTGATTCCATCAATGCATGTATAAGCGGTTACAGTACGCCAGGAAGTTTTGCATCAGCGGTTACAGTAAGCCACGAACTTTCCCTTGCAAAACTGGACTTACATAAGCTCCGCCTGACCGTCTTCAGTGCAATTCCAATAAAAATGACACGCTCTTTTATCATCAGCATACAAACCAGGCGCACGTTTTGCACATGTGAAGAATTCTTGACTATGCACCTGAAAAAGATGCATTTGGATAAGACTGATCCAAGATATCTGATTTTTGCAATACAGGAAGATCAGGAGAGATCATTAGTTCAAGATATGCAAATTCTGTCTTTTTCTTGCACCTTCAGGATTATGCAAATTTTCTGACATCAACAGCTAGAAGATGGTGAAAGCTAGCAAAAATTTTGCAAATTTCGAAGCTAACATTGCCAAAATCGGCTTACCCCCATGGAACACGAAGGTGAACCAACAGTCATCGGTCCAGCTTCCACGTTCATCGCACACATCCAAATGACGCATAAAATGATTCGGATCATTTCTGCTCAACTGTCTCTTCTGACATCACGTTTTCAAGTGTGCCCAATTCCCATTGTCAATGGTACCAATTCAGAATAAATTTTTCTCTATGCACAATAACACGTTATTTGAATTTTTTTAAAAACCATTCGAAGGGTCGAAATTCTATGAGAATGTACACAGTATGCGCGCATACGAGAGTATGTTGTGGATTCTTCAATACGACAGGTGTCAGAATTTCTGTGTGATCAGGCCCCGTATTTGGGCAGACGAATTATATTGCGTTGATGGTGGATGCAAAAATTTTCATGATCATAAATCAGGCGTGCGCAATTTGCGTGCAAAAATACGCTCGATTTTGATGTTTATCTGTCAGAAGCATTGATTCAAAAATTTTTTTCATCATAGCATGCACATGCGTGCCTGCTGCAAGCAAAAATCAAGCACTGCATGCAAAATCGATCACCCGATCACTAGATTAGTATCACCATCGGATATTTCCAATACGCAACAGGACGGCTGATTTTTCACCGTGCAACACGCCTCGTTATCGTTGCACTGATAAATATTATTCGATACTCGTCTCAACATTGGGCGGAGCATGTATTTTACGCATGCTTTGGTAGTTTCTGAAAAAAAGCCATTGATTTTGGATGCTGACATGGCCCAGGATGGCAAGGTCAAAGGCCTGTCATCCAGATTGCATTTTGGAGGAGCACCCTGGTTCGAATCCGTCCAAAATTAGCCTTCCTAATCATGCCTTACCGCATGGTTCAGACAGAATCACCAAAATCACAATACTGATCAAAATCTTCATTCTGCTAAACTTTGGATTCAGTTTAGGGCGAGATATCTTATCCAGAAGCACTAATCCGCATTTATCCACCGATGTGTGGAATCCGATCTGCAATCCATTCATCGCTTATCGACTCGAATTTCGAGATATATTCACGTCTAATTAGACACCTCATTAGGCATAGCCTAATGAAATCAGACTCGTATCGATACAAAGATCATATTTTCCATTCATCAAAAACCAATAAAATCACTGCATTAAAAGAATGCGGTTTCATAAACTGATACTGATAAAGAAATCACCACATAAAGATAATCCTATCCAAATCCGCATATGAACAAAACTATATACAAACCCTAATCCATCCAACATTCACGCATAGAAAAGGAATCATTCAAATTGTACGAAGATATGGAACGGCACGAAAAAAAGAAGCGAGTATATGTCCAAGTAATAAATAGGAAAAAATAACATCTCTCATTCATGTAATTCGATTAGAATGAAGTGCCGCCCATAATCCTCGAGAGTTCAGTGAAATATTGAAGTAATATACAATGTCCTTTTCTTCGAATATTCTAATTCATTCAGACGTACGATGTCGGCGTCATACTTCCACTTTGTCCACCAGCCATGGCGTTTGGCGTACCCTGCCGACTTCCATTTTGCGTAGTACTCAACGGTCGTAATGGTTGCGGTTGAGCTGGTGATGAACTTCCACCCGGTGTACGAACGCCTGGCGGTTGATTCGGTCCTCCGTTGTTGTTGGCAGGCGTCGCAGTTCGTCCCAATGGTGTATTCGGATTACTGCCGCTTCCGGATGCGCTCATCACCGACGGCCCGCCGCCAGAGATCGGATGCTGTTGTTGAGGCATGGAAGGAGCGTGAGATTGCTGCGGTGGCATCGATGAATGCGATGGATCCGGCCAACCGAATATATCTGAAAGAAACGGACTCATTAGATTCGTGATTTCAATTAGATCACGTGACACTTACTAGGATCGTTTGTCATCGCTTGTAATCCCATTAATCCGCCTCCTGACGTTGGTAATGGAACGCCTAACGGACCGCCCAAACTGGTCGATGTTCCTGGTCCACCCAAGCCGATGCCGAGACCACCTTGAACGGCAACCTGTGATGGATCGTATTGAGTATTCTCCAGACGCGAGATCATACGTTCGTCTTCGTCACCGAATTCACCGCCCATCAACGACGGTTCGCTCACAACCATTACATCCTGAAACACGAGAATTTGTACTGACGTTAGGGATGATAAATTTCACACTTACGACATGCGATGTTATTGGAAATCCAGTATTCGAAGGAGCCGGAGCAGGAGACGCACCACCTTTCTTCTTCCCACCGCCTGGACCACCACCAGTTGGCGTGGCACCACCGCTATTCGAACCTTTCCGTTTTCTCCTCGCTTTCGGCGGCTTGGGTCCCTCTGAAAGGAAATCATCGAATGTATATCAAATACGCAATCAATGAAATGCATGCTCACCTTCGGGCGGCAACATTGGATGCGACGGTGGCAATGGACCTGGAGCATTGGACGCGGCCGCCGCAGCTGCGTTTGCTCGATTCCTGCCAACCATGGCGTTGATTTCTTGCCATTTTTGAAACGCTGTCGTCGTTAGACATTCTCGTGGCGTCATATTCGGATATGTTCTACTTCGTGACATCAATTCTTGCATTGGTTCGAGAATAACGCAGAGCTGAAAATAGGGATGCATACAAATTTTGCACGGAAGATAAAATATCAGACACTTACTCCCAAGAAACTCAACGTCGTTTTCATGAATCCCTGCATTGCGATATTTTGAGACATTTGCTCCATTGCGTTTTGATCCATCTGAAATGAGCGAATCTTGAAGTGATGATTACTGGAACATGAAAAACAATGATATACTTACGTTGTTCATGGACAGAAGTTGCCTTGGAATAAATTCCGTATGCGTTCGAGTTAGGAAATGCCACGCCCGTATTCGACCTGGTAATAGTTCGTCGCCCATTGGACCGGGAAACGTGGCGAATTCGCAGATCAGCCGCCCTTCGGTGTGAACCTGAAATTTAGGATGTCAATAAATATGGATAGCACTATTGGGAATGCTTCAATTCGGCTTATAAAGCCGACCATAGCCAGACTTCAACAAAACTTAGTACTTACGTTTGCCATAGCCTTGTTATAATGCGCAACCATGACTGCATTCTCACAATCCAGCACCAACATGCCACGAGATTGATCGAAGAATTCACGCGTGGGAACGTTCAACATAAAATACATTTGCACCGCTCCGCCTTCGTATATGCTTCGGAAAAACCGCGGAATCAACATTCGTCCAATAGCTGAAAGAAAAGATTATCACATTCTCTGATATAAATTCATTCATTCATTTTCAAGCTTACTATATCGTTGTAATCCTTTCTCGGGGCAAAATGATACCGTCAATGTGGCGTCGTCCTCGAAGAATTCCGACACGAACGCGTCCCACCATAATGACGCATTGTCAGCATCCTGAAAAGAACAGGCGTGTCAGTAATTTGGTAAACTAGCCAAATCATCTCTAATCACTGCACCTTATGCTTGAATAACTATATGCATAATTTAAACCTATTCCTCGCTTCTGACTTTTGAATTTAGTTTATAAAACATCCCTAACTTAATCCTCGCTGAGGAAATGCTGATGCTGTTTTCTTGGAATTCATCAAAGGATAACAAAACATGCGAACATGTCAATAAACCAGTTTCAAACTGGGAATCTCGCCCTGATTCTGTCAATTGTACGCAACCCGATTGCAGAAAATGGGCATTCTTATTATCGTGCCTATTGATTCTATCCTCATTGATACCGTGAACGTACACGAAATCAACCACGCTGTACACATGCGTCACAAAGAAATACCCATAACACACTGTTCTACATTTCTATTTTGCGAAATTTTTCTATCGTTTTAACATGGGAATTTTCGAAATAAAATTGGTCATCGCGACTCCAGTCGCAAAATTCAACTTCTGCAGGTAGAAAGAATAATCTCATTGCGCAATATTCAAAACTCACCAAACTATTAAATTACGACTATAATTAGCAGGATAATCTGATGCTGTGCTTTTATCCTACTCCTTCCACAAGAGATGCATTTTGAAAAGCAGCCAATACGGCTTTCAGACATGTTTTGCAAAACAACTATACTCATTTAAAACTACACTAAGAAATCGCAAACATCCGCTTACCTCGCTTCGATGTTGCAGTCGTTTATTCAATTCGTAAATCTTGTAATCCAATCCGAAATATTGCGGTGGCGGCAAAGGTGGTGGACCAACTCCTGGCATTCGATTCCTGTAAAACATCTGCGGCATTGCATCACCGGTCATCATGGAAGGCGGGCAACACATTGGCTGCTGTTGCGACATGCATTCTTGCTGCTGCAGGAATTGATGTTGCTGATGAAAAAGAGTCTGTTGTCCTGGACCAGCCGCGTAAGGCATTCCGGATACCAAATTCATATGACGTTGATTCGGCGGTCCAGGAGGAAGGCAAAGCGTTGGACCACCACCGCCATTCGATGGCGAAATGTGCATCTGCGGCTGGATATGGTGATTAATGGCAAGATTCGCAACATTCGAACCCGGACTATTGTTCATATTAGGTGACAACAATCCATTCATAAAAATCGGTTGCGACACTGACGGAGGAGGACCAGGTCCACCGTTTAAGTGATGATTCGAATAAAATCTCTGCTGAACGAATTGCTGACCACCCGTCTGCTGAGGAGGCGGAGGTCCGCCTGGTGATAGGCCGTAAGGCGAAGGCACAAATGGCGGCGGCGGTGGCGGACTATAGAATCTCGGAACACCGCATTGATCCACGAAGGCTGTTGACGGCACGCAACCATTGTTATAATCATACATCACTCGACCGGCACCCACTTGACTGGGTGGAAAATCCAAGAAATTCGCCAACACAACTCGATGCGTAGTACTTGATCGATCCTTGTTGCATTGAAAAAGAGCATCTCTTTAACACGCTCAAACTACAACACGCCAGTCTTTCTCACACGCCTCGCTCGCATATGACTCGACTGACGACACGCACGAATCCAGATTAGACGCCTCTTTACATAAATGACGATCTAACTAGATTGTACCAGGCCTCCCAGCAGAATCACTACTTTCGCACCCCTCAAAACTCGCAGATGTCACTTCATATATAGACATCAGCAGTACCTTATCTGACTATTGCTAGTTTCTGCGCCAAAAACCTATTCAACGCATCTCGTCACAGTCGCAGTAATGAGAAAATCGCACTCGTGCAACTATTAACCGAGGCTAGCCAGCCTATTCGCTAAACACCCCCATTGCATTCCAGCATCAAAAAGCCGAGCAAGCCAGTAAAAGCAAGTCGAGCTTTCCCTCAACCGAAGCAGCACAACCGTGGCGGCAGCCAGTTTAATCGCAATTTAGAAAAGCCGTCGACAACTGACTGCCCGTTTCCAGCCGCCAGTTATATAGCACCTCTCTTTCGAACATGTACTATAGACGCCACCTAGCAATAGCAATAGTAACGGACGAATTGAGTACCAGCAGTAGTACCTCCTAGTTCCAACGCAATGAACATATGCACATGCGGAAGGAGAAGACTCGGCATTTCGCGACAGCCGGCAGAATGAACACCATCGAAGCAAGCATACATACATACACATAAGCCAACCAGAGGTATAAGTTCAGGGAGGGAACGAAAGAAGCAGTTGATAGTAACGTAACCACGCTTCTCCTTCTCCAACTAGAAGCTCGACTGGCGGCATTGCTGCCAGCAAGTAAAAACTAGCGACCAATAAAAGAAAACCAAAAACGTTGGCACATACGTATGTATAATGCCTACGCAACGGCGAAACGTCCACCGTTTTTCCCAGCAACCGACTGCCCTGGTGGCGTCTTGTATGCGAAAGCAAGCACCGCTTATGTTAGCTCGGGTTTCCTTTGGACAGAAGAAGCTGCTAATAACCGGCCCTCAAAACGTCTAGCTAGCTGCCACCCCTATGTATACATACACCAGTCATAGACCGCTCAGAAACCAACCAGTCGGCCAACACGCTTGAGCAAGAGGAAACCGAAAACGAGACAGCATTCCGCTTGCTTCTTTCTATGTGCACCTATCAACATTTCCTCTTCTAATACCCGAAACCTAGCTCCGACCGAGACATGGAAGACAAGGCGTGGAACCCTTCCATGTTGATATTTAGCTTCCACCCATCGCCAACAAGAGGACGAAAGAATACGCCCAAGAAGATGAGATGGGTTCACTAGCGTAAGCTAAACTTTCTCGACTATTATCCATGGCCGTGAACGCTCGTAGAATTGTGTATTTAGCAAAAAGCCATCAAGAACCTACTCCCACCTATTCAAGCTGCCTTAAAACACCTGAGCAACGATGTCACGTGGGCACTGTTGCCCGAAGTTTTTCCAGCATTAGCTTCCGCATAAGCTAGTCGTAGGTAACCGTGAAGAGTCTACACCGTCGTCAGTTGCCTTTTAATGTTCATAGAATTTATCGAACATTGCTTTCTCATCGACCACAGCCCCGATGATGCGGGACCGTTTGTTGCTAAGCAAGCGAATAACGACGATTCTCCTAGAATTGTACACCCCCTTTCCCTTCTTCTCTGCTCATTAGAATAGAGCTTTATCCAGAAACTGCTGGTACAAAAATGCCACCGCCCCGCCATCGAAACGGCAACTTGGCACGTTCCATTCCATGTACGTAAATCGGCTCCTCCACGAGGCTACATGGAAACGAAAGGCATTTAAATGCCAATAGACAAACGCTTGATTAATTTTACGCGTTTACATTTTCGACTAAATGCCTTGTCTTCCTAATTATCCTACTCTATTGCACGAGGAGAACCTTTTAAAAAGCGGTCATAAAAATGACCTTTTAAAATCCGAATATAACCGAAAAATCGGTTTAGCTCATAATAGAATAACAGACCCACCCTCCCCTTGGCTGGCAATCGTCGAACCGTGCCAAAAGCTCGGGCTGCTAGCCAGCCAAATAATAATGACTAAGGATGCCACGACTACTGCTACTCCTGCCGCAACAGCATCCAAAAGCGAAACATGCCCATGAGCGAATGAGCATAGTAAAATCGACGAAGAAAATCAGTCCACAAGGACGAGCAAGCACCGCAGCCACCGCCTTGGCACCTTCCGAGTAACCGAAACGCATCGACAGACAACTAGCCGGGGCATATTTTGAAACAGGGAGAAATCGTGCGGCCAACCGGACCGCACCAGGCGACGAACGATGCCTCGATCGACCATAAGCGGTCTTACGCTTCTGCCTTCCGCCATTCCTTTAGCACGTCTTAGCTTACATATGTAAAACGAGGCTGGCCTTCTTTCTCTTATCCCGCCAGCCCCGAACCGTCCTCATCCACTTAGCAGCAGGTCCATTTTCCGGTACCATCAATCTTCACGCCGCTGCCTAGCCACGGCGAGAAGAAAACGCCCACGGCTGCAAAGCCTTTCACGAAAAACCGACCAAAAGCAAGCCTCTCAACAACACCTTCCCTTGCCAAATACGGCAGTTCAGACGGAAAAGCGACTGCTTCAATAAAAAGATAAATACACTCGCTCAAACGAAAGCATAAAAGCAGTCGATCAATCCTAACGCCAAGATCGTTGGCATAAAGAAGATGAACATCTTCCAGGGATCATACCAAATCTCAAAAGTTCACGAAATATGAACCGTCCTCTAGTAGGACAGGAATAAATAAGGACGATCGGAGGATATAATCATGAGCTGATCTCATCAACTACCTCCTGACTGAACTACCCAGTACAACAATCCAGTGCATAAAAGAATAGCAGCACTCGCGTAGGGACAGACCGGTTGCCATGAACAAATCATCAGCCAGTCCTCATCAAGCACATTCGTCGTGCATTCCCTAGTCCAAAGAAAGACCGTAAGCTTTAAATAGACGAACTAGCAGAAGCTCTTCTCCTCCTGGCCTCTGACGGCAGCAAATGTAGAGCTAGGCAATAAGCAATATAGAAATGGAACAAACCGAGTAGAGGGGGTAGCAGCAAGCAAAGGCCCTTGTTCGTAGAATCAGAACCTGTCAACGTCAAAATCCCATCTTTGAATTATGCATGCCCCTGGGCGGCCGAAGCAACGTTCCCACTCCTCCCTCCCCTGGCCACCAATAACATAACGCGTGCTCAGAGCATATTAAAGCCGATGAAAAGCCACTTTTATGCTCCTTTTACGTAAGCCTAAAGTTCTCCGAACTAGACTGTGCCCCGTACAAATTGTAAGTACGCTTTTACGCCTATTATAAAACGTGGGAGCATAGCGTCGAAGCAAGGCAAGCAAGCGAGAGAGAGAGAGGAACTACCACCGTTTTTAATCCAACCCAAACCCCGTCTACACATACATATGCGAAAACCGGGACAGTCCAGCCTGCCTAGCCAACCTACCAATCTAGTCGTCAGCTAGCAAAAGGCGAACCGAAAGAATAACAGCCAGGAGAACTATAGTAGTAGAACCTGGCTAAAAAGAGCACCGTTCCTATACCTAACATCCATGAACGTCAAGAACCAGTCAAAACTGGAAATTGCCAAGAATACACCGCCTTGTACGTACAATAATACGTACAGCTAAACATGGCCATGCTTATCAGAAATTAGAAAAATCCATCTCGACTAATGCTGTCTAAATGCTAATCGCAAGACAGGAAAAGCATAATAAAATCTAATAAAGTAACAAGATCACGATGAAATAATTACAGTACCAGGAAGAACCTAAAAGTAGCGATTATCCGCTACTAGAAACACGAGTGACATGTTTCCTAGCCATTCTCGAAGACACCGATGCTACCACACCGTCTGATCTATCTCACACAATTTCCTCATGCTTTCGAAAAAGCCAATATCTCAGCTCAGCTCATAAAAGACAAAAGGCACGAATCTACATTACTTCCTGACCTTTCCCACCCACCTAGTTACCTAATGCACGCCTATCACTATGCAAAATTGCGCAATATCCGCCTAATGATAAAAGATGATTTCAATCACACGGCATTTATGCGCATGTATACTTAGCATCATCATTGTGAATAATAAACTGAACATCGCGTAATGTGTGTTTTATTCTATCCATCGGCCACCGACACATCAAAATGTCAGTCATAATAAACATTTCACACTAAAATTCGCATTTTTCCAGACTTCCTACTGCTGCCTGCAGTAAACATAACCTATGCCCTACATGCTAATGCTACAAGCTTTTTCCTTGTACACCAAAAGCAACCATCGTCCCTCCCTTCATCAAATCAATACCAGTAGAAATAGATTTCTTCCTTTCCCATACGCCTATTCGAGAGAGAGAGAGAGAGAGAGAGACAAGAAACGAAAAGGCAGGCAAGGACGAACCAATGAAGAGTGTAATGGTTTTTCGCTCTCCTCGCCGTTTTCGACTGTAGACTGGGATAGGAGCCAAAAAGAGAACTCGAGAGAGTTCTGCATTGCCTCGAGTCGATCCAAAGTTCTACCTCGGCTGCCTACAACGCTACCTGGAAAGCCTAGACGCTTTCCACCCAGCAAAAACATAGTCCAGTTCAGGTCCCCTACCCAGTGGGGACACGAAAGAGACGATCCTTCATAGTTATAGCCCACAGTCGATGCCGTTTTGCCATTCGACCAGCTTCACGGCTAAAACCAGCAGCCCAGGCAGCCAGCGATGACGGCAAAGCCAAGGCGAAAGGGAAAAAGCACGGACCTTAAGCATTATGCAAAATCAATCGGAATAGGCGATGAAGCGACGAAGACGAGCGGCAACCAAGAAGAAAACCGGCGACACACAACACAGTAGCCGACCTTGCCCATACAAGCTACATAGACTACCTCGTCAAAATGAACCTATTCAACAACCTACATCTAGAAAATCCTAACAGCCAAGCCAAATACTGACTCGAAGCTGTAAAAATCCCACTACCAACAAGGCATAGGTCTCAAAAACTTCAACCTAAGTCCGAATTTCTCAAGCATACAATGCGAGAAAGATGGAATCTAGCTATGATGGCACACCGCCTGCCGCCTGCCAAAATACTAAACTAGCTAATCCAAACTTATCCAAGCGCATTCGCAACAGCCAATGTGTTGATGAATCCTTGCAAGAAAATCAAAATGTACTCACCCAACATGATCAGGCGGCAATTGATGCATGGGTCCAGGTGGTTGTAATCCTTGAGGCGGTGGTCCGTGAGGTCGTTGTTGTACCATGTGCGGATGCGATTGCTGCTGTTGAGGCGGTCCAACCGGCGTTCCAGGCCCGGACGGCGGCATTAACATTCCTGGCGGTCCACCAGGTCCTGGATGATGTTGAACCATGACGTTGGGCGGCGGTCCACCATGATAGACCGGTGGTCCGGGCGTTCCCGGCGGTCCAACTGCGATTGGTAGTTGCATAAATGATCCAGAATTCGGATGAGGTCCGTGCGGCGATCCGATATGTACAGGACTAAGGCCCGGATGTAATTGTCGAATTGATTGTTGCTGCTGATTGGGCGGTTGATGTTGTTGCGTTTGAAATTGGTGTTGCAAATTGGGCGGAGGCGGTTGAATGAAATTCTGTTGTTGATGTTGAGGCGGGATATGTTGCCACGCCAATTGCTGGCCCTCCGTATCCAGGATTGAAGAATGCACAGACGGAGCCACGCTTTTTCTTCGGTATTTGGCAATATTCAAAACACCAGTCCCACGATCCGGATGAATAATAATAGAAGTCCGCTAATAAAATCCACTGAATAACGGCCGTGCCGCGAGAATGATGATTTAACGATGTATTGGTATCTGAAATAAACGCCCCCATTAATTTACTGCGGAATCTTTACATTCAACATAATTTGCAAAGCATGCAGCACTTCAAAAAGATGTCAATTCTTACCGGAAGTGCCAAATTTATGAACACGTAAATACTGATTGGTTCAAGCAAAATATGTCAGAGGACAGTGTAATTAAATTTGTCAATTATTGGATATATGATGCACTGCTAATCGGATCATCCAAAATCCAATCCCAAAATTCGGGGATTTATTTATTTCGAGATTTCTGCTCTTTTTTTTGGCAAAAGGATTTCCCAAAAGATGAGGTGCGAGCACATCAGCATGGGTGATTTTGTCATAAGCAGCTGGAGAAGGCGCATGCGTTATAAGCGCGGGAAATTTCAAACTGAAATATATCGTGATGGATTTCCACCGCCTAGCGACCAGTCAGAATGAGAATAATATTATTACAGGCATTTCTTATCCTCTTCGCACAGACCGAATTGAAAGTCCAGAATTCAAGAGCAATATCAAAAAAGAACATATGCAAAGCTTGAAGAAAGTAAACAAATCGCATTCTTTGGGTATCACAAACGGTACTCATTCTTGAATAAAATCCTGTACATCGTCCTTTCAGTAACACCTTTTCGTAGTCGAATTCGTGGGCCTGGATGATGACGCCTTGTTTCGGCTTGGACGACCTAAAAGACAGCCTCGGTTTCAGTGATTGATTCATAAAGCTTCAATAAAATTACCTTGCTGATTGGAATGTCCATTATTCACGTCCTGTTTTGGTTGCTTTTTCCCATGAGATGATGAATTCTTCGATTCGAATCCGCGGTCCGACCTGGCCGACTCCGGTGATGATATCTTGGCTTTCTTTGACGGTTTCAATGGCGAACATGATGGTCTCTTTTCAGCCGTCTTGGCGATCAATGATTTCTTTGCACGTTCGATGGCTTTTTTCGCCCATGCTTGCTCGGGTTTTGATGCGGTTGGTGAATGCAATGCAGCCTAGAAAATAAGAGTTAATTTGCTTTGAATGCCAAAATAATCACACTAAAGACTTACCTTATGAGTCGTTTCTTTCTCAACCGCCTTTTTACCACTATTTCCACAACCTTTGCGTTTCAATGGCACGTTTTCCCATTTCAAATCGCCGATGTATTCAAGAATTCCAGGGGAGTAGTGGAGTGCTGAAAGGAAAAATGCGTCAGCAATGATGATATTCTTTCCTGTAAAACAGAATCAGCTTACATTTTATTATCAAATATTTGACGAAATCTTCCGTGGTCGGCATTGATTCCACCGGTGGCAATCTCCGCGATGTACCTGGACCATCCGCGTCTTCGCTATCCTCTTCGTCATCCATCGAACTCGATTCGCCCTCTTCTTCCTCTTCATCTTCGTCGTCCGAATCGATTGAGCCCATATAAGCAGACTTTCGCGCTGCGAAACCGCCACTGGTCGATATGATCGATGGACCGGATGCCATAAAATCTTGTATTGAACCGATTGATCCGAAACTTTGTCGAGACGATGAATAACGACTGGACGAAACTGGCCGCTTACCATTTTTGTAGGATGGCCTGAAAAACATGATTTTGATAACATAAAATTGCAGCTGACCGACCACAGCAAATTTATTGCCACTTACTTTGAATTTTTGATTGCGGATTTCATCCCTGCGTTCATCCGTGCCGCCCGCGGTGCTGCTGGTGACGAAAGCCGAGACGATTGAGGCGATATAATTTCATCATCCGACGAAACAATAATGCTATTATTCGATGAAGTCGACGATTCTTCGGCGGCGGATTCATCTTCATTAATGTCGTCGCGTCGTTTCCGTTTCAATCTTCCACGAATTGGCGATGATTTGGCAGAAGTTTTCAACGAAGCGATTTGAGCTTTCTCGATCATTTGCTGTTCTTTCCAGGTCAACACTGATAAATCGTCCTGAAACAAGAGATTGTGAATTTTCTAGCACAGAAATTCTATGCAAAAATTTGCGTGTCATAAATTCAATGCATCCATGATGCACAGAAAACAAAAAACCAATTTTCACTGGCAAATTGCCAATAATTCAGAAAAATTCACCTTTTTTGGTGGAACCGATGTTCGACGAGATCTCAATAATGAAGTATTATTCGACGATGTACTTCTTCTTCGTAAAACCATCCCGGAGCGTCTATTCATATCTGGAATATAAATTTCCACTAAAATCGCCGTTGTCCTGTCCACCAAACAAAAAAAAACCGGAAATTTTCATCATTTTCTGTTGCGGTTACAGTAAGCCGGCAGAAGCGCACACTTCGATTCTTATGACAACCCGAAAAGGCGAGTCAAATAAATTTCGACTTACATGAAATTCATATGCAGGGTCAAATTCATTGGCATATTGAAAATTGCGCAATGCAAGACAAAAAATTTCATCTGCAAATTCAGAACCCAATATTGCTTAATCGATTTGCACTTTGCAATTTTATCAGAGATCGCGTTTTCATGACAATCTTCTATGCAACTTTTCATAATCCAATGATTTGATGCTCGAGTATATTTTGTATTACAATAATTTTTATGCACGTAGCGAATTATAATAATCCACAAAACAAACATATAGGCGTTGGCACAAAAACTTGAGTAGAAAAATTCAGAACATTCCATATACAAAAATGCGTAAAAGAATAATTTCGTATACATTGCCTCGGGAAATAAACATACTTCATTATTGTACACGGAGGTTCGTAAAAGAGAAAAAATAGCCTGCGGGCATGAATATCCAAACGTTCCTAAAGGACGTCTTTCGAATTTACGCATTTCAAATCCTAGCCCCAAATACAATGACGCCTTAGGCTACCAGAGCGGTTACAGTAAGCCAAGAAAACATCCTATGCCCGTCTTGTCCAATAAAATAAGCTTAAAACTTTCGATTAGTTTTGGCTAATAAAAAAACATGCCAGCACGATGATCATGTTTAGCATTTCAGCACGTTTTTTTGGGAGGATTCGAAAATTTCATAAAAATTATTCATGTTTTCCGAGCATGAGTGGCAAAAATGGACTTTCTGGGGAAAATTCCGGAGGATTTCATCGGATCGAATTAAATAGCCACATCCGGTCGGGCGAAATAAGTGGTCGGTTGACTAACCGCGTTCAGTAAATACGGTGAATGTGATAAATATTTGAACGATTGTTGACGTTCTTGTTCTTTCTCTTCGGCCGCTTGACGCCTGAAAAATTTCGCGTTTTATATCATTAGGATTGCGCAATTTGCATATGAATTCAAATTTGCAGCGTATAAGCATATATTGCGCAAATTTTCTCAATCCACCGCATACCTCCATTTTGTTCTTCGATTTTGAAACCACGTTTTCACTTGTGCATCGGTCATGTCCAAATTCTTCGCCAACGATGCGCGTTCACTGGAGGCCAGATATTTTTGATCGCTGAATCGTTTCTCCAATTCGATCACTTGAACTTTCGTGAACGATGTACGCGGTTTTTTATGTTTCGGAGGGGCTCGAGTTTGGTACGGATGACCAATACGTCGTGCTGAAATCGATATTAGTGATTAGGATGATTGTGATTGGATTTGCAGTGATCATCATGGCATAAGCAGGGTGCGGCCTGCTGATTGCTGCCTTCAAAATCGATGAAATCAGCGTTTGATCACTAGTAATCACTTGCACGATTTATGACTAATCGATCAAAATTCAAATTTACTCACGTGGTACTTGATCGAATAAAGCCCTTTTTGCTGCAGCTGCCAACCACGGAGCCGATTCAGCAGCGGCTGTTGCGGTTGCTAGCCAAGATTGCGAGACCACATGCGCCGATCCATGATGATCATTGCTGATCATCGCCGAATTCCTTTGATTCGCCAATGCGAACGCACTCGAACACGTTGGCGAGAACGCGGAGGGCACTCGAGCGTCTACAGTAATCCCATGCGTCTGACTGATCTCTTGTTGTCCATTCGATCGATCTCGATTATCATCGCGAAGGATTTTCTCGATAGAAAATTTCAGGGATTCACGTCCCGATTTCGAAGTATCCATGATCATGACTGAACTTTTCAGCTGACTGAGATCCACAACAAACACAACCGCTTTCTTCCACAACCAATCCGCCTACAGTACGGCCCTCTTTGATGACCGGCAAAAAGCTCTTATAATATTGAAGAGCAATAAAAACGTTTATCCGAGCGATTTGTTCAGGCTTAAAAGGACGAATGTAAATTGCAATGAGTCGGTATGTTCCCAAATTGGGCCTCAAAAGCACCCGCACAGTCCGCCCCCCTGGTCGGAATTAATATTCGCCTTTTTAATCCTCCAATGGGATGGATGGGTTGGGGGGAGTGGATGGAAATGTTGGAATCCGATTAATGCCTCTGTTCAACAAGATTACCGATCCTTATTGATGATAAACACAAGCCACCGCCACGAAGGGGCGCCTTCGAGGTGGGTCTACTGGGCGCCGTGGTCGACGAGGAGGAAAAAAGACGTCAATTAATCGCTTCTATAGCCACCAAAAACGCCCTTCTATGACCTCGGACCAATTTCCTCTTACGCATATTTGTGGAATCATCCAAAAATCCCATGGGCAATAGACGAGAGAGGCATGGTAGAAAATTGAACCAGACACTGGGACCTCGTTACGACTCAATTAAATATCTCCCCGTATTTTCTTAATCGAAGGCGGAGTCGAGAATTCGTCTACTCCACTGCCATTGGTCGCAGCCGTGGTCACGTGATTTCAAGCCACGCCTTCCTAATGGCTTCTATATGCCAAATTGAATGCATTTTTCTCTATGCTGAACCAGAGGGTTATCGTGGACGCATTTTTGGCCAGATCATCGTATTTCGATCATTGGAAATCACTGATTTCCATATCCATTGATCAGGTGACTTAGACTCCGCCCATCCAATTGGAGAAGAGGGGGCGAGTCCTAGTCCTAATTCCGAAATACAAATATGCGTATCGAATACATACGTTGTCGTTCTCTCGGCCCCCGTTTTGAGCTGTAATATATTGTAGTGGAAAGGAAAGAATGAGAAACCATTTTACGGGGCGTTTGGATTCGAAAAGAAGTCAATATATACAAATGATGTATGCCTATAATTATACGCGTATTTGACGAGTTCATTCGGACGCCTTTTCTTCTCTCCACTTGAAAGGTGGAAACCGACGTTTGAATTTTTCTAATGATCATCCCCCCCCCCTCCTTTCGCCTGTCATCAATTACTGACAAATATTTACGAGCCCCCTGGTGCAAGGACGGTTAAAATCGTGGCCTTAGGTGCGTGTGAATTTGAATTCTTGATACGGTTTTTAAAAATTGGACCGTTTTTCCCTTCCACTATGGCGCCTTTTAGACGAGGCGGTTACAGTAATCATTCATCATTGCCAAAATGCCGACTGTCCCGTTCCGTTCAATACTTATACCGAAACCGACTGTCACCAAAATGTAAGGCGTCTTTTCTCTCTATTCTAAAGACGCCACCTAGTCGCACGTTTCTTGCCACCAGATCAAGATCTATGATCAGATTATTTCCAAAGGGGGGCGACCCATGGTGCGTACATTGAGCAATAGCCAGTGTCGCCAAATAAGAATTTTATGTCCCGACGTCTGTGTGATCATATCTTCCACGCATTTTCTGGTGCCAGTTGAGGACGTAAATGGACTCCTCGACGCGCATTCGAAGCGGTTACAGTACGCCAGAGGAAACTACACAAGAATTCGACCGCATTGCTAAAAATCTAGCTAACAAAATATGCTCCAAATAACGACGTAAATTTCCATAGGCAATTAACTAATGAACGATTCCCACGCATTCGTATTATTCCCTGCATGTCCGCTTCTCCAACTACCAGCCGATAAATGTACATATCCGGACGGAGACGTACCCGAAGCCTCAGCCGAGGCACCGCCGGCCGCCGCGACGAAAGCTGCGGAGGCTCTGGCCGCTTCGAAAACCACGCCCGGCGGCATACTGTAACCGAAATACGTATTAGCCGAATTCATGGGACACCCGGTTCCGGGTACGAATGTTGACGCGTACGCTGATGGACCGGTCGTCGGTGACCAAGGTGAAGTGCCTGGACAAGTAGCGAAATCGGCGGCCGTAGCAAAACACGGTTTCCCGTCTCGTATTAGCACTGGGACGCTAACTCGTCGAGCCGGTTGCATTTGCGCAGTCAATTCTAATGTACGATCTTGACGTAATCGTTTGCATTTGTAACGTCGATTTTGGAACTGAAAAAAACGCAGGCCGGTTTTTGGAAATGCATTTCGAATGAGGACTGCAGGTTGGCACAAAGCCATTTCGAAATTCGACCTCAAAGTAGTATTTTGAGGATTTTTAAAAAATCCACTTCATGATTTATGCAATCGTGTCTAAATGGCCATGGCCATCCAATCTCAGCATACCCAAATTTTGATTTGTGTACTAGATAATTTCAACGATTTCGCCAATTCATCGCGTTCAGCAGCCGATAAATATCGTTGCTGTTTGAATCGTTGTTCCAATTCTTGCACTTGTTGTTGAGTGAACAAAACCCGCGGCTTTCGTCTCGTTTGCTGACTCCGCAATGCGATCGGTGGGGATATGGATTTTGTATTCGATTCGGGAGCCGATTTTGATATCGATTGACTGGTGGTTGCTTCGGATGCGATCGCATCGAAGCCAGCGGGACGATTTCGGGTATAGAAATTGGACGAGTTGATTGAGGGACCTGGAAGAAGAGACTGGATAAATGCACGGCAAGGAATCATCATATCCTGAATTAGTATGCAAAGTTATCAGGCCTATGCATAAGCTCGATTATGGGTCAGCTTAGACCACTGCAAGCGGTTACAGTATGCCAACAATTCACGCATATAAATTGCTAACGCCCAATGCAGATTTTGACTCCGCCTCTGATCCACTGCATTGATAAGATAGCCTTGATGCACCAGTCGAAATTATGCAATCATTCCAATGCATATTTTCATATGATAGCTATACTTGTCTATTGGATAAATCTTATCACACAAGAGCAATATGTTAGCCGATATTTCTCATTTTAGTTATGTAGTTTCGCTCCTATTATTTTCGCATATGCCCTTGTGGCTACAAAGGCGGCAGCAGCCCTTGGTCCTCGCTTGATTGACAAGTCAACATATGAGGAGTCGAAATTTCAAATATCTACTTGCAGTATGGAACTATGTTGCTGGATGTTATCATAGCAAAAATTTGCAAACACTTTTATGGATTACTATGCATATGATACTTGATTGTACACAAGTTTTTCAAGCAACTCTGAATTTATAAAGTCATACTGTATCTTCTGAAAATGTAACCAAACATATCCTGTTTACTCAATGTCCATGAGAAACAGGTAAACGCACTCGACCCTGTATCATGATCAAATTTCGGTTGTCCTTAAATTTTGTACAGTAAGACAAGTAGTCGAATGCTGTCACTTTGCTATTGTCATTTTCTTGGCTAACGCCAGGAGAGTGAATGGAGGAAAAAAAGCACTTCTCCTAAACGTCAGCTCGCATGACAAAATTTCCACTTCTCAATCACTGGTGGAAGAATTTCTTTCGTTTAGATACCACCTTTCTTTTCAAAAGTTCTCGAAAAACACGAATTTCTTATTCACTTGGCTAACAAAACAAAGCGTTAATGAAGTTCAGGGGCATGGCCTAGGTTTTGAGGCACTCGAAAATTTGCCAGCATTTCGAGAAGGGAGAAAAGAAGTTTTGGTGTAATGTATACTGTAGGGAAAGATACGTTTTCATGATTGTGAAATTGTGGGATGCTTTGTTAGCATGAAGCCATACTAATCAGGGTCATAAAAAACATGGCGAATTTTAAAATTCACAATAGCATGTAATATTTCATTAGAACCTATATGGCTGTAAAAATTGGCGGATAATTTCAGTTTAGAATTTCTTAGCTGATTTGCAGCCAAAATTTGGCATTATACTAAAAACTGCTGAAATCAGCACAGTCTGGCTAGGCTACAGTAACCTGATGGTCCTGATGATGGCCCGTGTGCGAAAAAAGACGCAATTTACTGATTCTCAGTTGCTTCATATGCCAAAAAGGCAGACCGTAATTTTCAGCATGCAACCATGCCAACATTCTGCATGACCCGACCTTGGGCAGTCCATGCATTCTTTACCTGGCTCAACTGCGGTTTGTCCATAATTAGGACATGCAGGTATATTTGTACCAGTCATACATTCGGGTGTCCAAAATCGACTGGCAGCTGCCGCGGCCGCATTATTCATTGCCCCGTACGCGGCGGCATTTTGCCTCGAGAAATTCGAATTTCTCGTCCATAGCCAAGAAGAAGTTTCGGGCAACGTTTGCGACGCGAGGAAACTCGTGGCACCCATGAACGTGGATGACCGATGTGATGAATGATCGTGCGTGGTACTATCATAGACGCAATTGGGATCGGTTTTATTAGTGGACACTAGGGTTGAATTTGATGAATCCATTCTCTTTTCCGTCCAATCCAACTTCTTAGCCCATAGAAAACTCTTCAGAAAACGCTAGCGACCGACGAGTGCATCCACTTTCATCACTTTCGAACCGAAAGCCAAGCTTTGGAGAATGCTTTCGTCTGCCTCTGTTCAACCAATCGGTTCTCGTCGAATTTTAGAAAAAGCCTCTCAATCTTTCGGTAACCGCCCTCTCTCTCCTCTTTTGACGGAGGGATGGGCTGTGCTTTTTCATTGCGCTTGTGATTTGAAGGGCGAAAAAGGGGCAGGGCACTTCAAGCTCTCGAGACCCGCCGACTCCTTTGCGAGCAGCGGTCTTTAAGCTTTGGATTTCGGCGCCATCTCGGTCAAACGGCTTTGGCTACTGTACATTTTGACGGACAGCACTGTCAAAAATCAAAGAAGGAAGAGCCGATACCCCTCGTTCGAGTCGGTGCGGTTTGAATGGACATGTTCTTAATGGGTATTTTGAAGTGCGTTTTTCCCCCAAATGAAAAGGGATGGGGTGGGGTCGTGCAAACAATGAAAATTTATATGCACGAAAACAATACGACGCGTCGTTCACGAGTGGTCTCGGAAGAAAGATGGCTTCCGTTTGAATTAGCTTTTAGAAATCTAGACGATCCACCATCCGCCCAATTCGACACCCTATCGCTCCTTTAATGGCTGTCATCACTAGCGTATCGGTAAATAAAAACCAGCCAGCATATTTTAAATGGTGAAAATGGAATGTGCATATCGGTATCACTGATTATTGATTTTCTCATAGACCATACTGTATACATTCATTACAGTAATCCAATTTATATATAATCCTAAATCATTGAACGCATTTCGGCTTCAATGCATCGCCTTCCAGTTTATTACAGACGAAAATTTTTCCTCCCATAAAATATCGCGTGAAACTCTGGAATCATAGAAGTGAATACGAGTGATTTTTTGTGAATATTTCCTTACAGCGTAATAAATTTCGTTCGGCACTTCCGAATTTGGTGTCCATTTCATTTCGTGTGGTCGTGCACTATTGGAGCAGTGTAAATTTAAAAAATGACGATATTCTCCGAAATCAGCAAAGGCGTCTGGTTTTGTTGCGCGTGTATCATTGATAGGTTTCCATTCGCAAAGGTCGCCGGCTGAAATTTTGATTGGTCGTTAGCATGGCTTTTGGTCGAGCTGGGATTTGCTGTGTTGTAAAGTACAGCATGGAAGGGACAGTCACGGTTGTTTTTTGAATTCTGAGGCAGGTGTGGACAGTTTTTGGCCACTGTCCAGCAAGCAATCCATCCAGAAACTTCTGGCCTGATCCATCCACAGGGTTACTGTAGCCTTGAACCAATGACCGTCCAGCAACATACCTGCATCACCTTTTTCGCCAGCCAAGTTTTTTATCAGCTAAAACCAGCATTTTCTTTGAAAATGCAAGATCATCGGCAAAGATGAGCATTACCAGCTTCTCATTCTCTGGTTTCTGAGACCATCCACCCGAACGTTCCGTGGTCAAATACAAGGGATTTTCTAAACCACCGAAAATTTTCAGTCGATACGTTGTACCACGTTGAACATAAACGTTCGGTTGCATTTCGCCTTGCACGTACCATACGCGATCCAGATTTTCGCATGTGCCTGATAACAGCACATGATCATTGATCAGATCACTGATCAGATATTGATCAGTTGGATCACTGTGATTTTCTATGCGTACCTCGATTAGATTTAGCTTTTACCCCACCAACTGGTCCTAATGTGAATGTTAAATCCACCCATTTCGATCGATCATTATCCGGTATTGCATACACGATTGGGATATCCCAACCGATTCCTGTTTGGGTCTGAAATACGCCTGATATTGGGCTGTGATCACTGATTTTCGGTGACTGTATCGGCTGGTCTGATTTTTTCGTATCTGATCCCTCTAGTATGGGCTTATCCCAAGTACTGCGATTATTGCCAAATACGGCTTACATTATTCCTCTCACCGATAGGCGGAATCACGGGCGGTACAGGCTGTGTGATCGGATTCATCTCGAATTCTACATGACCAAAATCCACGCCCACTTCGACGCAATAAACGCTCAACCAATGGATACTGTAAATACTTTCATTCCCTGGTAATTGTACGATCATATCTTTATCCAAGTATTCCTCGCGTAATGGACACCACCTGATCAAAAAATTTCGTAAAATTTCGAGCATAATTATATTTCAATTTTTCACTCACAATGCTTTCGTATCGCGTCCTTTCACATAGCATTTTTTGCCTGTACTTTTCTCAACCGCACCTTTGCCAACGAAAAACCAGCCGTCTGGAAAAGCAGCCATTGATTTCCAGGTCATAATTTGGTGTGATTTTATGTTACCTGGAGGTTTTTGGCCTTCGAACGAGAATTTGGGTATCCTCATCGTTTGAGCATCCAATATTTCGATGGGCTCTGATTTCACATTATATACCCATCCGTTCAATGGCGGTAAACAGCAGAATGGTTTCGGTGCTGATTTATTTGATAATGAGACGGCTGCCAGGTATTTCTGAAAGTTGAGATGCTTCAGATTTTGGCACGATGATCTTCTGTGATCGTGCTGCGTTTGCATAATGCGTGCAACGTAGAAAAATCAATAAAATCAGCCATTTTGCAGATGCATCTCATGGCCATCGAATTCGATACAATCAGCCATTATTGACCCATGCATGCGTGATCGATCTGATCTGCCAATGCACCTACCCATTCCGATTCAGAGACAATACCGAAATATTTCCAATGACTAAAATCCCTTTTGGGTATTCTCAATATCATCCGAGCATTCGTCATGTTCTCAATATGATCAGTTCTGCAAAAGTGCTTTCAAATTTCGCATATTTCTGTGTCCAAATTAGCACCTTAAAGCCAAATATTCTTCACCGTTCCCTTGTTTTTTCACTTCGTAAACTTCTTCCGCTTTTCCAACTTCCTTGGCAGTTGAGAATGAGAATCGAAGTTTCGATTCTGAATCTACGATTATGATTAGGTATGTGATTAGTTTAAAAATAATTTTACAGCCTTACTGGCCTCTTTTACGAGTAATCCAACAATTTGAATATGCGATTCATTGACCAAGTAGACTCGGCCTGCTTCGAGGCCATAGGTAGAATTGCGCAATTCGCCTAAGAATACTCCATAATATGCTAATTTCGGATTATCACCATGACGTATTGGTTTTCTGTTCTCATTGTGAGCCCTAACGAGGCTTGATAAGATGCCTGAAATTTGGGCTTGATTTGGTATACTGTAAGCTAGTGAATTTTGGGTCATTTTGGCATGCTGACAAGGGAACATCGCTGGGTCGATATACTCGATAGCTAGAAAGAAGATAGCCATTTTATAGAGAATTTTACGCTGATGACAAATATGCCATGAAGCCTGGATCATGATTTTTACAGGGCAATTTTTATGCACGCCACAATATTCGGCCACCAATCAGATGCCAAGGGTCTCAATATCAATGCTGATCATTGTATCAATGGTTCAAGTGCTGACCATACCAAAAACCCTTTGTCCACCCTTACCAATCACTAACCCAATAATCAATAATTTCATTCTCAATCAATAAATTTCATTCGAATTCGGTGTGATCTCAACAGCATATGTTGGGTGCCGAGTTTTTAAAACGAGTACGATTATGCCTTTTCATGAATGAACTGAGGTCATTCTCAGGTTGCGTTCCGTTAATATTCTCGCCCTATTTGGCACAAACTCTGCTTCGGCTCTCGTGTAAAAGTATGTCGAACGGAAGTGCGAATCATCGAACACGGCACAGTGAGTAGGGAGAAATAATTGGCAAAAATGGCCATCCACTGTTTAGGAGTTGAACTATAAATCAGGCCTCGCATTTGTCCCGCATGATATTTGTGTCAAATTTTCGTTTACGCCTATTCACACACCGAGACACGCAGTCTGGGACGAAAAAGTTTTCCTTGACATGGTATCATGGAAAAACGTGTCGTTGCCTTGGTATGAAAATTAGTTATATTCATATTTCGTATTGGCATACTATGAATATGGCATGACAAAGTGCATTATGAAACTAGAGGCCACGTGATAGGCTAGCATGAAACGTAAAAGCAGTTCCTTTTTTGATGTTGTTCATTATCAAATTTAATAAATTCAGCTGCACCGGCATGTTTTCGTCGTTGACTAATATCGAAGCATGACACCAATCGATTCCACTAATTTTTTTCCGCCCGGTTATTGTATTACATAAAATGAAAATTTCTCAATAAATAGACAAGTACTGTATTAAAAACCTCAGGAAGGCATACTGTGGAATATCATGGTAAAACGCATGTCCATAACAATGGCTCTGATATATAAGCTAATTAAAATCGACGATTATGCGCTTGATCAATCGATACATGGAATAATTACATACATTGGCATTGCATATGTCGTATGAGGATTCTGCTGGTAATTATATGTGGGACAAGTAGGGCTACAAGACGAGCCACCTTTCGCCCAATTTTAATAATACAGGGTGACTATAAAGTAACTTCACCACTTCAAAATCGATTTTCTCGAAATGTATAATCGATAATGAGCTGAA